>VZRN01002121.1:1055039-1130860 GCA_013397935.1 Dasyornis broadbenti
TGAGAAAAAAAAAAAAAAAAAAAAAAAAAAAAAAAAAAAAAAAAAAAAAAAAAAAAAAAAAAAATCCAAATGGAGAAGGCAGAAGTAAGAAATAAACTTATTTTCCCCTGTTTGTAATAAGTAAGCCTGTTTTGACTCAACTAATTATCAGAAGTCCCTCTTCTGCTGTGAGTATTTTCACCAAGAGCAATAACTCCTACAAGACAGATGTCCTGATATTTTGAAAGAGTGGTTTAAATATGTATGTGTATGGTTTTATGCATCTATTTGATGTTAAAATTAATTTTAGAGACAGCCATGATGTGAGATGCTCTTTTTCTTTTACTGCCTCAGTCTATGCTTGTGTGAAATAGTACAGCATATTTATCAAGCCATTTAGGGCCCAAAAAGGCTAACTTTTTAATCACCAAAGTACCAAATAAAGACAAGTCTTTGAAACTCTATAAAAACATTTACTATCACATTATGTACTTAGCATGACTGGAACAACAGCTGCAAGCTTCTGGAGTGGATTTTTTTTTCCCCTGCTTTGACATAATTTTCCTTCACCCATCCCCTGCAACTGTTATTGATGTTTGAATGAGTCAAAATACTTGAAAACTGTTTTGCTATCTTATTCTAAATCTGGAGGACCTCAAAGTCAGTGCCTGTTCAAATTCTATCCATTGAGTGGAACTGGAAATGGGGACTATCCCTATGGGGAATAGGGAATACACAGGCAGAGGAATACATAGAGGGAGCATTCTAAAAAGGGTTTTATTTATAACGGATGTTTGTGTGTTCTACATTTATGCTCTATTTTTATAACTTCTTCAGAAATGAACGTAATTTCGGCATTTATCATCCACCCACAGCGACACTTTCATTGTTACTTCGCAGATCAGAACCGGGCAAATAGAGGGAGAGCAGTGTTGTGTCTCCTCAGCCATGTGTCATTGCTACATGACTGTAACAACAGAAAACTGCAGCTGCATGTGGTTCAAGCAGGATTAGAACTGAGTTTGTAAAGGGATCAAGGAAGGATGTTTTAAGTCCAGTAAGTTTTAGTAACTTTTCGGGGAACGACAACTCTTGATCTGATTTGGCATAGAAAAGAAAAAAGTTTTTTTCTCTTTGACATTGATTGCTCCTCTTCCAAGAAGTGTTTCATGGAAGTTAGCTCCTTAAGTATTTACTATGGGTGAGGCCAAATCAGTTTTGTCTTTTCTGCCCTTAGAGGTTAAATAATAATAATAAAAAATTAGTTCAGGTGTATTTAACTAATTTTATTATTTGTCTGAATGAATGCTACACACAGAAGTAAAGTCTTGCTGAGTTCTTAAATATCTGAGTATATCTTTACCCCAGCTTCACTGAGATTCTCTCCCTGGAGCATTGGTTCAGAGGGGGATTTGGGTTCTTCCTCTTCCTTTTCAAAACTGCTGCTCTGGTAGATGCACACACACACTGTTATGTTTGGGGGTTTATTTTGAAGATTGTTTCCCCAACCACTACCTCTTGCCATAATTTTCCCAGCCTTTAAATGTTTTTCTGCCCTATAGTAGTTTCCTGTGAGAAGGCATTATGTGCAGGGCTGGGCTGCAGCCACTTTTCACATTTCGAGTGCTGCTCTTTCAGCTTATTTTGGCAGATTGAGCCAAGTGATAAGATCGCTATGTAGGAGAGTTAGACAAATATATCAGCGCTGTCCTTGGCACTGATACTTTTCCAAATACTCTGTTTCCTTAGTTGTCTTTTTCATACTCCACATAATGTCAGTATCACAGACTCAGGGTCTTAATCAGATCCCAGTTTAGTGGTTATCGCTTATGTTTTTGCATTTTTTTTTCCCCCGATAACATAAAGAAGAGAGTTCCCTCACCTTATTTTCTTTGTGTGAGAAACGCCATTGAGGTTTTGCTTTCCTTTGACCAATTACGCATTTATTTTCCACCTGCTGTTTCTGTGGCTTGGTGCGCCATGAGGCAGCTCCTTGGTTCCCAGTGCTGGGCTGCTTGGCAGGCTGTGTTGACTAATTGGTCTCTGCCATTTTCTCTGTCTTTATCTCCTTTCCCTCGCTCGCCCAGTCAGAGCAGAGCCTCACTGAGAGCAGCCCACAGGAAAGCTCTCTCCTTGAGCTTCTGACAGCCACCTCTTCTCTGGTGCTGCTATGAGCGAAACAAAAGCAAAAGTCCTCACGTGGGCTTCCTGCGAGTGGGGAGGAGTCCAGCTGTGACTTAAACATCTTTTCCCTGCTTTGCAGCTGGGAAAGGAACATGTGAGGGATGTTTGAGGCACAGATCAGGCGGCTTTTTTCAGAACACCTGAGAGGCTGTTAAGGTTTGGGTGCAATGTTTGTGTTTCGTCCTTTCAGAAGAAGCAATGATAAATCATGAATCATGTCACATTCAGTAAGGGAATAGATTTCAGAACCGAATCACAAGGTAGGTACAAGTACAGCACTCCATCCTCACACACTATATAGAAACTTTGAGCATCCTTCTGCTCTTCAAATTGAATAAGCCCATATAGAAACGGAGAGCTTTATCAGTGTTCAGAAAAGTGAAGGAAGTTAACGCTTAAAGCTATTATTCTATTTACCTGCTTCACTGGAATTTTAATTCAATTTGAAAATTATAGGAAAGCTTTCTATTCATGGCATTTCATGATGTCATTTTAACAATGTTTACTGGTAAATTGAAGCCATCAGAGAGCAGAGCAGTCAACATTTCAATGCGTGTTTCAAGTTGGGAATTTAAACATAACATCTGATGTATTCATATTTGAAGTTCTACTTTTAAAAAGTGTACTGAGCAGAGTACAGGAATTTACAACGACAGCATCTAACCTGTCTTGATTCTGCCCAATCAAAATGCCCTATAAGTATAATATGACTGTGTTAAAAAAAATTTCAGCATTGAATAGTAAATTGACTCTTGTTTTGCACATATTTTCTCTTGTTTTTAGAAGATATGTGGTCCCAACTCAAAGATTTTTGGGGCATCTTAATTGTGTGTTTCCCTGTTTAACCTGCTAAGAGCTCTTTATTTGCTTTTTTCTCTCTTCAGTCTATGGTTCTGGACTAAATAGTAATCTCTTTAAAACCTAAGTATGTATTTTTTATTTAAAAAGTCAGGCTCAGTTCCACGGCAAGGTATTTTGATCATTTTGGAACGAGACTGCTCTTTGCTATGACATGTTCCTAATGATCTGAAGTACCACCATTAAATCATATATGAGCCATAACTTTCCACCTTAGGTTAATTCAAACTTTCACTTGCAGCAGGGTAACACTGATAATATCCTGAGCACCTCTGCTGGAGTGACACGGTTGTCCACGTGCACCGTGAACTGGCCTTGAGCTGCTACGGGCTCTGCAATTGACTTGATGGAGGATGTGCTTAGCAAGATGAGAGTCAGCGTCTCTGGATTTTAAGGGTTTTCCTTGTACATCAGCTTCTTTGGTGTCCGCAGCGGGAGCTCAAATCAATGCAGCTGCACAAGGTGGCAAACACCACCAGCTACTATGGCAGACAGCCGCCAAAGTGGTTGACCTTCAGGCTAAATGCTCAGTTAGTTTTAATTTTGGCTCTTGGATCCATTCTCCCTTATCGTATGCACTCATAAAAATCAGTGGAACTCATCAGCAGAGAAGGATCATTTATTTCTTTTTGACCTGACTTCGTGTAGCTTGTACGTATACGCAGACGTATACATTAAAAAAAAAATTCCCAAGATGTATAGATTAAAGTTCATCGGTAACTTGGTTTAATTGAAGCTTTCTCAAATTTAAATTCACAAAAGATTTAGGTTGAGAAATTTTGAAAGTGTGAAGAATTGAAATTTAATTGTGGTCACCCAGGTTTAAATCTAATCCTGACTGCTAAATCCTTAGCCATCTAAAAACATTTTAACTACTAATTATACCTGTACAAAACTATTTTTAAAATAAATGCAAATCTGCAATTCAAGGATGTGGTGTATTTTTCACATATTTCAGTTGTCTAAATGACTTATAACAGTTTGTACTGTACAGCACCAAAATTATATTCATCATCATTTCCTCAGTAATATTCAAAGCAAAAGTTTTGTCCAAGAAGTTCACCAAGTTGTGGGTTTACCCGGCATCCCAGTGTTTAAGGAGTTGTTTAAGACCCGAAACCACTTTCCTGGGAAAGTGAAAGATGTGGCAAAGTGCAAGGTGTTGTCGCTGATCATCAGTGGCCATCTCCTCCACCTGTCTGTTCTCTGGGGGGCCCTGAGGAAGCAAAACAGAACCGGGACAGCTTATTCTTTGCTCGAATGCGTCGCTGCTGTCTTTCTTTGCTCACAGCTGTGGCTAATGTGACCACCTTTCTTTGCTGTTATTCTGTAAGCACGTTTAAGGTAATGCCCCTCACAAAAAAAATAGAATAGAAATTAATCCTAAATGAGGATACAATCGAAGATTTCTCTTAAAACTAGTTTTTAAAGGGCACTTTATGCAAAGTGCCTGCAATGGTTGTTTTTGAAAATGAAGGTAAGATTTTGAGAAGAAATTAGAAGTGATTTCATATTTTTCATAAGTTTTTCTGCAATACGATATGAACCCTTGTCTGCTGATCAGTTAAGTGCATTTGCAAATATGAAGGGAGGGAGAAGAGATTACTCAGAAGAAAAGCTGTACGGTATGAAGCCTTCTATTTCATAAAAGAAACCAGATCCAAATTCAACTAGTAGTGATTCCATAGTTAGCAGTCAACTGTTACTGCTTGGTCAATAACAAAATGAGAAAATGAGATGGGTATTTTTGAAAAACCCTTTTCCACCTGAAGCTAATGTATTTGCTGATGCTAATGAACATTGCAGTTGCACGGGAAATGAAGCTGGAGGACTTTGTAAGGCATTTGATTTGTCATTATTTAATACTCATGACTGACACTTGTGGTGAATGGGGCCAGATGTTGGAGAGAAAGTCCACTGTTTGGGCCGCATTTAATTTTTTGTTGGTAGATATTCTTTCTGTACTGTTCAAACAAGAGCACAGTTTTCATTAACTTCAGTGGATGGAGGATCATGCCCTTGCATCACAGTTTTGAGTCTTATTGGAAAAAGCGTTCCCATAGACCCTGAAAATGTTTCATGTTTCAGAGGAAACAGACTGCATTACGACTGTGTTTAGAGAACGAGGAAGAAGACTTTAAGGCAGAACGGATTCCTACAGATGGTATTTGCATTAATGACAAGTGCTAGAAATGCTTACACAGTATAATTCTCACTTGGTGACTGGGGAGTATAATAAAGACGGAAGGAGTTTCCTAGCCATTGCTGCTTCTTGTTAGTCTCTTCTATGAGCACAGCAGAATGTCTGGCTGGTCATATGGAAATGACTGAAAAATGTTTGTGAAATTCGGAAAAAATCATCTGAAAATTTACCGTCTTCGGTAGAAGCTCATCTAATGTTGTTGTATGCTGTGGGTTCAAATTTATGTCCCTTCGTCAGTAAGGAAACCTGATTGAGTTTAATTGGGAAATACCTATTACCCTTTTCCTCCGTGGGACTGAGCTTTCAAACCTGTTCAAATCCATCATCAGTCTCGTACAAATTATCTTAGAAAGCCCCAGGAAAATTCAATGGGAATATTTCTCTCAGGGTCCACCGGACTGATTACAAAAAATACCCATGCTTAATACTGACTTTATGCTTATATCTTCCCAATGGATCATGAAAGAGATTCAGTGTGTACATTCATGTGGAGCCAGCGATGTTGCAAGTGTTCAGAGCGCTGATCAATGTTGTAACGGCTTGCATTACACCAAACTGTGCTTTGCACTTCTGATAAAAATACATATGTAATTCCCCGGGCACGACATGTGTGTTCATTTTCTCACCACACATGCAAATCTGATGCATCAGGCTTGGCAGCGTCTCAGAGAGCATTTCCTGTTTTGAACCAGCTCTGCTAACACTCTGCAACAACTCTTTACCTTTCCTAGGGTGAGCCACACACGTTTGCACTCGTGCAACGCTGGCGTTGTCGTGCAGCACTGATTTCTTGTCCTTACCACCAGCTGCACGGTCCTGTAATGTACAATAGCAGCTGGAGCCCAGCTGGGAAATAAAGACCACACGGTTGACTTCTGGGACCTCCCACATTAATGTTGTGAAATTCCTATGGAGTATGACATCCTATTTTCTCTGAGAATGCAAAGATTTCTTACAAGTAGTGTTACTGTTTTCTTTCTACTAGGCTTGCAAAATTGTGACTGCCACAGTCTCAGTAGAAGCTTCTTTTCCTTTTATCGTTTAACTTAAATTTTGCTGTGGTGGAAACCCGACCTGATTTTTCATTAGGTTGAAGGTCAAACTCTTTTACAAATTAGGACAAAATTAGATTAAGTTCCCTATTTTTGGAGAACCTCAGTAATGTTAACATCTCTTCACTCCCTAGATCAAACTTCTGATGCCATCAGAAAGGAGGGTTCCCAGCATTGCCATCAAAAATGAGTGCAGGAGTAGCAAGGAAGACCACTAATGCACATGGGTGTTTTTAAATCCACAACAGAATGGTGAAGGCAGTAGGAGACACAGATTTTCTGCAATGTCCACCTGATTGCAGACCTCTGTTACTTGCTCTTATTTCACTTTTACAGGCAAGGAGGTGTTAAATTTTGCCCCTTCTGTTCTCGTATGTTTGAACGTGTGTGTTTCCGTGTAAAATCACTGACACCTTCAGCATCCCATCCTTTTGCCCAAGAATGCTCTTCTGCACGTGACAAAAAATTCTTCCTCCTCCTGAAACAGGGGTCTTGTGCCAGGCTTGCTTGAAGTCCCTGGAATGACGGCGTGGACGTTTCACCACGATCAGCTAATTGCCTTCTTGGGCGTTTAGAGACCTGTCTGCTTCTCTTTGACCTTGGTGGGTACCTGAGGTTTTAAGATTCACACTTTTGGAGCTTGCTGGGAGGACCCTGAAGTCAGTGCACCACTTCTACCCAACCTAGAAGTGGCAGGATTCCACAGGAAGAGCGGAATTCAGAAAGTGGTGCAGCAGGAGGCAAACTCTGGGTGCCCTGTGCTGCTTTCCTGCTGCGGCCAGCGTGTCGTCTCTGCAGCCAGCGGTGCCGATGCTCTCCTGGAGGGAGGGATAACTGCAGCTGGCTTGTTGTGGATGCTGGCTTTATCAAGCCCTGCTACTTAAAAGCATTGTTTATTAAACCAACCAAACAAGGGAATTAAACAGATTATAGGCTTATCGTAGAGCAAGTGAAAGACAGAGAGCGTGTAATTGGAAGGTGGAGTGTTTTGACAGCTTCTGCAGATGGCAATAGACAGAAAGGAGGATTGTGTTCCTCAACTATAACTTTTTTTTTTTTTTAAATAAAGCTCAAATAATTCTAGTAGCTCTTTTGAGGGTATTGTATTTGTCATGAAAAGTATGACTGCATCTCCTTCTTGGTATTAGTGATGAAAATTTTCCTCGGGCTTTTTCTTTTTCTCTTCATGATCCAGAAAATTTTGTGAGTAGAACTATTGTTCAGTTTCTGTACTAATTTTTGAAGCAATGCTCTGATTTGTTTTTGCAATGCAGTGTTATCCAGAAGGATCAGGAATTCAGTATTGCCTCAGAGACTTGGTGCTATTTCATCACTCAGCAGTGTTTTCATATTCAGTATCATGTCTGAAGAAAAATATTTAAATGGAAGATTGTTTCAGAATACTTATTTTTCAGAAACTTATATAAACATAAAAATAATACAGTGAGGAATTTATTTTTACATGCTTTTGGCTTTTTGCTTTTTAAAAATCAAAAGGATTTCCTGAGGGATATGCTTGTCTATATCTATTTTCTCTCCAGCATATGAAATGACAGGCTATACAAAGTGCCCAAATATTAATTTTTGTGGCATGTCTGTATATTCATCTGTCAACCTTCAGTGAATTTTCTGGTTTTCTATTAGCTTGTCCCAAACTGCTGGCAAGCTAAATTTCTCTAACAGACATCAATTCACTGCATTAAATTCCTATTCTGCTCTGCAAGACGTATTGATTATTTTTTTCTCAGCAAAGTGACAAATACCATTTTCATGACAATAATAGAGATTGATTACAATTTTATGGAACAGAGAAGGAGCCAATATTGCTGAAAGAACCTTGAGGCTTATAAAAAAATTGGGGAAAAAAAAAGATCGTTTGAATTAATAAAAAAAAAAATAATTAATTCATCCATTGCTGATGAAGCTGAAGTATTTTTGATATAATGAAAACTACAGTAAATGCGTGATCATTGCTGAAATGAGGCAGATTTGAACGCGTTCGTAACATTTGGAGCCTGAAATCACTTGAAGAAGTGCTAATAATCCATTTTGAGGGGCTCAGACTACGAACTCCACGAGACTTGACTAACTTTTCCTAAGCACGTTGGTACGCATGGTGACACGCGCATGGTCATGCTGTGTCATCTTGGGCAGCGGAAGCTGAACCTGGACGACCAAGGAAAGAGTCAGGTTTTGTATAGGGGTATCTACTGTAAACCTAAAGGAAAGGATTTTTTTTTTCTTTAATTAATTTCACTTGCATCTCACGTTGTCTTCTTTGCTGGAGATATAAACTGCAGGTCGAACTCCTTTACTCTTCTCTCCTACTTTATCCACTCTTTGAATGAAGCTGGACAGAGCCAGTGAGGGATCAAGAAGTGACTCGGGTATTTCAATTTGACATCGAATTTGTTTACTCATGACGTGGTGTCAAAGCAAATTATAACAACAGAATCCATGCAGGGTATAACAACATACTTGCAGGTGCTTTTACATATTATCTACATACAAACAAAACAAAGCAAAACCTGTTAATGGATACATTCATACAAGGCAGGGTTTTCTCTGTGTGCTATGACTGTAAAATTCGCCTCAGAATCAGCAACCTTGTATCAATTTTCATACTTTTTTTTTTTTTTTTTTAACTTCAGAATATATTTTTCTTGTTGATGTATAATTGAAAAACCGAGGTTAGAGTACAACAGATGTAAGACTTTCAAACAAACTGGAAGGTAGGACAGAAAAGAAAAAAAGTTATGCAATAACTCTAGTCCCTGAAAGGACACTTTCTTTTGCATTTAATTTATTCTCTGATTTTCTCCGTCAAGAAATATGAAGAACTACATTTTTAGTCTAGGAAATGAAATTCAGAGAAGTAAGCTTACAGAGAGAAGCCAGAGCAGTATGCAAAACTAATTAATTCTGTGTTTCTTGCACACGTGCCATGTCGGTACAACTTGGAAAATTTTACTCCTGCCTCCACATAAAAATTGTAAATTATCACAGCTCTTATTTAGTGTTGAGCCAAACATAAGCCTGGTTTGAGGCAGACACAAAGAAGAAATGTTTCAGAATTAGGTGTGAAGGCCTACTTTTTGCCTTGTTTAGCATACTTACAAGTATGTTCAGAGGTTTGGGTTTCTTCTTACAATTCCACGTTAACCATAAAGCTTTTATAGGATTTTTGTTGCAATCTCTTTTTTTTTTTTTTTTAACTTAAGAGAGTGAGATAATGTATTGTTTGCCTTCAAATAATTCTGTATTTTAAAAAATAATGCAGAGCAACAGAGCTGAGGCTGTAGTATTCAAAAGTAAAAGCAAAACAAATAAATGAGTCCATACATCCCACTGTGGAACTTGCACAGGAGCTCAGTGGTTCAACTACCAAGAGAGAAAATTTCTGTATTTGACGTATCACGAGCTTCTGAGCTGTTCACCTGCTGCTTTCAAATTTTCAATGGTAAACTTCCAACACAGAAGTTATTTCAATAGCTTACATAGAACTGTCTATCAGGAGAAAGTAAAATCATCGCCTCATTGTAAAAAGGAATGTTCATGACCTTTTAAATGACAGCTGCAGGACCAAAACAGCTGGGTAAGCAGGTTGAAATTTTTCAAGGTGGCTGTTTTCTCTCAGGAGAACAGTGTTTGAAATGCCTCCATGAAATCAGTTGTGATTTGGTCTAAGGTATTGTGATTTGGTCTAAGGTATTGTGATTTGCCCATGGAGGGTAAAATTTATGATAGCAAATCCACCAGGTTACTTACTTGGCTCGGTCTCTGCTTACACATCTTGTGTGATTTTTGCAGCATGTGCACCTGGGGTTCGCAGGAGTCCTGGTGTCATTTGCTGTTGTCTGTAAATTGCGAAATGTTGGGCTTCCGCTTGCCTGATTTACAGTTTGCTAGCAGGCGCGTTTACGTCCCGAGAAGTCAGGCAGCTGGCATTGGTAATGGCTTAGGAGCAATCTCAGCTCTCCCTAAGTTTTCTGCTTGGGTAGAAATCTCTCTCTCCAGGTGAGATGGAGGGGCTGCAGTCAGACTTAGGTGGAACTGAAGAGGATCCTGTGACTCCTTAGGTGAGGATGCTCCGCCGCCGCTGTCTCCTTTGGCCCACGAAGGGCTGGAATGGCACTTGTGGGAAGCCCTGTAGCAGCCCCATCACTTGGACACGGAAGCAAGGGAGTGCTTCAGCCTCTGGTTTGGGCTACATCCATGGCAGCGCTGCCTGGCGATGGGGAATGTCTTCAGCAGTGTATTTCACTGCTGTTTTCCAGCACAAAACGCTAAGTTCAGAGGAGTTCTGTCAACAAATGGTGATCTCGTAACAGTCCTGCGCTTGCCTTGTTGTGTCGTTCACACCATTTTGTGAGGCAGGAAGGTTCAGTGACCATAAAATGGCGTCAGAAAAGAGTTAAAATGCCCTCTGCGAGTTTTTGACTGATTGGTTTATAGCTAAGTAATTCTATTTGACTGGGCAAGGCTAGGCAAATGCTTCGGAAAGTTATTTCGAATATTATCTGCAACTTGAACCTGCGCAATCACAAGTAATGTGTCGCCAATTAAACAACAAGTGAAATTCCTCATAGGAATACTGGCTGAATTCTGTTTTAGTGTTCTGATTTTGGCTTGGTGTGCTGAAAGCAGCACTAGAAATTCTGCATAACAACACAAATTAATATTTGTAACTGATTTTGGAAATGTAATGAGAGAACGCGCTTGTTTCTTCTTTTAATTTCCACTTTGAAATATAAATTGATTTGAAATCATTAAAACTGAGTATAATGCTTGAATGTGATTGATGATTAAATTGTCACTGCATTTGCTAATTTTTTAATATCCTGTTTTCTTAGTGAAATCTTTAAGTATTTAGCCAGATTAGGGACTGTGGGATGAAGCCCTACTTTCACGCAGGAGGTGAAGGACTCTTAAATCAGTCTCCGGAGTTATTTAACGGTTACCAATTACTCCTGCATTGTAAACAATCAAAGTGCTTGTATCTGCAGGCAGTAGATAACCTGAAAATCAAATATATCAGCTCTGCCCAGATCCTTGAGGAGATTGTCCTGTCAGCTAAAACAAGAATAAAAGATGTGACTGTAAATTACATCCGTGGGACAAGCAGGTTGGTAACATTCATTTGAAAAATAAGTAAAGAACCCACCTGTAGCCCAGCAGTGGGCATTAATCGCACATCTGTCAGAAAGCAAAGCCTTAAGAAACTTTTGAGCACGAATGGGTTTAATTGGCTTTGCTTCCTGATTTTTTTTGAGTTATGGTTTGGAATCTTCTGCTGCCAGGGCTTCCTTTATCTGTCCTTTGCAAGGAGGTGCAATTACGGCACCGATCCTGTCAGAGGTGCTGGAAACCTCTGCAGTTCAGATTCTTTGAGTCATGGAGTGACTGCTAGCCCTTCCTTTTCCTTTTATTTGTGAGAGGGCTGTGTTTATGGCTAAATTCATGTCATAGGGATTTTACTTTGAGAGTGAATGTATTAATTAATTAAATTGAACAGTGTTTCTTACCTCTTAATAGCAACTTTTTTCTGGTTTTGTTTCTCCTTACCAATACGAGAAGAGAAAATAACCATTACCCATACCTTTTGATTGAAATGTCTCCATCTCCATCCATTAAGTGGATGAGAAAAATGAAGATTTTTACATAACCTTATTTTAAATGCCATCAGTATTAGAAATAATATAAATTTTACTGACCATTGCACTTAATCCCGCAGCACTGAAGTTATTAGAGGTCTGGCCATTTAACATAAGTGCTAGAGTACAAAAAGAGCTTCCAAACGAGTAATGTGACAGTTACTCTCACTGAGCATACTAGGCTGATCCTGCTGTAAATGGATGATTGTGTTGATAGTTTAAGTGCCAAGCTTTTTTCTTTTATTTCAAGGGAGTGAGAGGGTGGTGATAACAATTTCTTTATAGTCATTTGTGATGGAAATATTTGGTAAATAAATGAAACGGAGGGGAAAGAGCAAATTTGTTAGCTGCTGTTTTCTTGTATCGACTCTTTTTTTTTCCCCCCCTTAAGGATAGCCATTTAGTCCATTAATGGGTTTCTTTCCCCTTGCAGGCTGGCTTCCTGTAGGTTCCACTGTGGAGTAGCAGGTGTACAATTCCAAAGTGCCTTTACAAGTGGCTCAGCAGGGCTTCCTGTGCCGTACATTCACTGGAGACAGCTCATCTGTTTAATCCTTATGTTTTAGTCAACCTTTCTTATTATGCGGACAGGGCTCCCGTGCTCAGCTGGATTTTGACTCTCAGAATGAATTGATGGAGCTCTTTGATCTTTGCTCTGTATTGCATCTGTTTCATCTTTCATCTTAACGCATGATCTTCCCAACTTCTAGCTAACATTTTAGTTTGTTTATTTTACTTTCTTCCTCTTGAATACATCAATTTTACTTTGTTCTTTTGGCATGACTTTTTATTTTCAACGAACTTGATTGCGCAGCTTTAACGTTATGATAATTAAGTTGGTACGGGTATTTAAAACAGAGGCAAAGGCTCAGAGAGCCATGTTGTTTCCAGAGCTGGCACTTTGCATTTTAGAGTCTTGATCAGAATCCTTAGAAGGGATTAGTGTAATTTTTTTTACAAACTTGCAGATTACTGCACCTGGTATTTGTGGAAGTGCCAAAGAAATCGGATGTGATTTGGAGCAGTCTGCTACTGGGTATCGACACCTGAACTGAGCAGGGGTGGGCAGAGCTGCTGTAATGAAGAACTTTGTTGAGGTATATCACCTTGACAACCTGATTCATGGGCATATATTTAAGTTCATCCCTTCTAAATTCCTGTTCAAAATTAATCAGCTCCTCAAGAACTGTTGAGAATACTTTTTCTTAACTCTGCTCCAGGCAGTTTTGATTTAAAGACATTCAAAATTTCGTGTTCTAACTCAGTTTAATGCTGAGCTACAGTTACATTTTGGGTTATTTCATCCTGTTTCCCACCCCACCACGCCCCAAGTTTAAGAATGACAACCAGCAAGGGATTACTTTCTTTCAAATGAAACCAGCAAATTAACAATTTTCCTTATACTTTTCAGTTGAGACTAGCACCATGAACAGAGAGTTTTCTAATGGTATGGTTGATTCCTCAACTGGTACAATAGAGTTTAAATTCTGTTCTTAAAAAGATTTAAATCAGTGCTCAGCTTTAAGCGAGAGTAGCAATTTAATTTTTCTCATGATCAGTAATGCTAGAGTGGCAAGAGCATTTTCAAATGAGCAAGGAGGTCTACAACAGCAAAACTCTTGAGTCTTTGCTCGTAAGGGGTTTGATATCTTTCAGTGCAGTCTAGCATCTTACATGTATGGCGTACTGAGAGCTATTCCCTATTTTGCTGCATATACTCGTCATATTTTTGTCTTAGAAACCCTTTGGGAATAGGCAACATTTGGACAGTGAAGGTTTTGTGGGGGTTTTTGGGTTTTTTAATGTTCTTTCTCTGGAGGGGGCTCCTTATGCAAAACTTCCACTTCCCTGTTTGGTGTGGTGCAACCTGGGGCAGCTGATTTGTGATGGGGAAACGTCCGTTTAAAAAGGGAGATGGATCCTCCAGCGGTGCTTCTTTGGGCAATGGCATACGACCCATTCCGTCACGTTACAGAAGAATACTTTAATCAACTTGTGCAAATACCGTCTTCATGAGTGAGGGGGGAAAAGCATAAACCAGTAACTTTTGGGAAAGAGCAACATTTTTACTTTTGAACTTACCAGTTCATTTAAAAGGCACACAGCACCATAGCCTCGCAAAATTACTTATGTTAGGCTTTATTTCACTGTGACGCAGGTAGATAACACTATTCCTAATTATAATTTCTGTAATGAAGAGGTTAAAAAGAGACCTGAATCTGATATAATACAATTACCTCTGCTGTTGCTGCTAAAGATATAATTGGTATAATTAATATCTTCCCACCAAAGAAGGAAACTAAACCCCCCACCAAAACCCCAGAGTATGCTTGTCTGACTGTTAGACCTCCTTCTTTCAGGTACTTCTTGACATAGGACTCTGTAAGAGCTCTCAGTCATCTAATACTGAAAATAATAGCTAACTATTGTTTCCCACATTGATGTGGAAACCAGTGTAAAACTACATAAGAAAGAAATTTAGATTTTGGAAAAAAAATGATGACTGGCTTGATCTCCTTGTTATCTTTTTTTTTTTTTTTTAATTTGTCTTTTTACTGCTCTGAAATGAATCTATTGTAGAGTATTATCTATCAGGAAATTAACTATTTGTATTGAAAGAAGCTCATTAAGTGAATTTAGAAAACTATTAATATCCTGGATGCCTGTGTGGGGCAGTTTCACAATTTGTGACCTGTCTTTGTGAAACCCAGATGCAAAATGTAACTTTTGTAATGTTAACTCTATACTTTATTTTTAACGCATTACAGTCAGATAGTTTTATTGATTTATGTTGTTGGATTTTACTTTTTTCCTGTCAGTTGGGTGTTTTGGCTAATGTCACTTTGATTGGATCGTTGAAGTTACGACCTTTCTAATGGGTGGTGTACCAGAGTTTGTTTCTGCCACATTATTAGTGTTTTACATGTTTCAATTTTATTCAGACAAAATGGATAATTTTATGAGACTGCTTCAGCTGTAAGTGCCTTTGTTTTTATTTTGGGGAAAAATATAAAATGACACATTAAACATAAGTACCATATAATCTAAAGAGATTGTGTTGCTGTAGCATGGCAATATGTTTTCTCCAGTGCATTTTGTGTTTGTTGTCTCCAGTGTAAGCATTTGATTAACTCGGTTGTTATTTTGTTCTGTGTGCGCGTGTGTCTGCCGTCCCAGTTCCAGTTTACTGCAGGTGAGAATTTCTGCATAGGAGATGCCTCCGGGCTGGAGAAAAGGCTCGTAACCACAACGCTGGCAATGAGTTTCCTGTAAAACAGTGCAAACACTGCCTTTAGGGAAGAACTGTTGCTAGCTCCTGGAGTCGTGGTGTTCAGATGTCTCGCTTGACCTAGTGAGAGGCTCTCTGGGAAGGTGCTTTATATTCCTTCTTTCCAGTAGGACAATGCAAGTTGTTTTATTGCCTCATCTTTAAACAATGATACAACCCTCACCCCTGCTTCTAATCCAGAATTGTTACCCTGAATGTTAAAGAACAACTTGTCTTTTTTGAAAAATAGGCAAACAAATAGCTTAAGACAGAATATTTTTTGATAGATTTTAGCCCGGTCTTGGTTTCTGATTCACGTGAGCATTTTCTGTTTTACAGCTATGCTGTCAGTTATTTAACCACGCACTCTTGGTACTGAATTTTTTTTTGGTAACTGTGTTGAAATTCTTGTCAAATGTGTTGCATTAAGCTTTGTGCTAAGTTAACTTCTATGCCATGAGTGGGTAGAAGTTGGGAGCATCCCTCAGGAGTGAAAATTGCTCCTTGCCTGCCCTTGCATTTTTTCTCGGACACCTGCTGGTGGTCGTTGTCAAAGGCAGGGGGATGGTGTGCATATATGCAGGTCTAATTTCTTCATGGTCGGTTTAGGAGGTGTGTCTGACCGACAGTGCAGGTAACAGAATAGCAGAGCATTGGTGAAAAGGAGTGGCAAGAAAAAAAACCTTTGCAGCTTTCAGGCTTGTCTGCGTCTGGCCACAGCAGGACAGGACAACAGTCCTTTAGTTCCCACCTCCTGACGATAAAGTGGGATAAAACTGGACCTGTTCATCGTGCTGCAGGTGGTGAGATGGTCTTTTCCCCCTTTTCTCTTTATTTTTCAGTTCCTAGAACATAGGCAAGATTGTTTCCCTTGCAATGCATTCCTATTTCACCTCTGCTCATTCCGTGCTAGGGACTGACACAACATGTGGCCTCTTCACATCTGCCTCATGGCGCTTCCCCCTCGAGAAGCTACGTGCGACCTTTGCAGACATTGTTCTGCGCCGTGGAACTTTATTATTTCGTTCTTTCCAGCGGAATATGTGTGCAGTTCACACTGCAGGCTAACTGCTTAATATAAAATTAAAAAGAAAAAGTTATCCACGGCTGTTTCAGATGCATAAGGCGGGCCAAAATTAGAAACTATACCACAAACTCTGTCTGCAGTTACGTAGCACAACCAAACGTGTAGGATCCTGAGCTGTTGGCAGCTGCTGAGCATTAAAAGTTAATTTAAAAACCCACTGGATTGCAATGTGGAGAGTTTTCCTTTTATTACACTGTTCATTGTTTTCAATGTATAATTTACATATATTATTGCTTAATTTCGCTTAATTTTTTGTAAAGAGGTACTGAATGGAAGATTAACAGGATTTATGAGAGTACACTGGAAGGTTTATTAGGTGGATGTTTTTAAAGTTAAGCTTATGAATAGCTTGTTTTTATTTATTTTCCTTTTTTTTCTTTAGCTGATGGATCCTAGTCTTTTCTATACTTCTTTCTACATTGGATGTTTGGGGTTTTTAGGGTTTTTTGTTTCTTTTGCCCCCAATATTCTGTGTTCTAAGAATGTTGCAAATACTTTGGAAATCCTGGAGTAATCCTGTCTTTACCAGAATAAACTTCTCCTTTGAGCCTGTACCACCGTTATTATGGTCATGGCTTATGTTTTCTTTCTTCAAACCGATTATACTTTTAGTTAGCCACAGCCTATCCTTTGTTATATCTCTCTCCAGTGTAAGGAAATTTTTCTTTACCTGACCCTGAGTTTACTCCTCCTTTACCACTCGCTTTCCTTTTGCTCCTCCTGTATCAAGTATGTCGTCTAGTCGCTTCCATGGAGCTCTTTGTGTATTCCTCTTGATTTGTTTCCTTTTCTCCGAGCCTCTTATTGTATGGAGGATTTGGTAATTCTAATATTTTTTGTCTCAGTGGACAAGGGGGGAAAAAAAAATCAACCAAATGTGGATGATTTCTCAAAAGTCTTCAGAAAGCTGAGGGCCAAAATACTCAGAGGAGATGCCCTGCCCTCCTGAAAAATTTACATGTCTAATTCCTGTGACTTGGCTCATCTCATAACTTTTACTATTTATGTTGCTTTTGCCTTAGGCAGTTCATAGATGAATAGAATCCATATGGAACAGACATCCAGAGGTCAACTAGTGCTGCCTCCTGCTCCAAGCAGGGTTAAAACCGAATTCAGAGCAGTTTTGTAGTCTCCATGACAGCAAGAGAGAGCTGGTGCATCCATCCAGTGCTTGAGTTGTTCCATCAGTATCCAAGTGTGGAAAGAGGTACAATAATTCATGCTCAGCAGATTCCTGTGCTGCTGTCCATCCTAGTGATGGCAGAGGAGAGCACCGTGAGAGAGCACAGGAGAGCCTAGTTGCTTTGTTTATTATAGCTGAGGGTAGGTGGAGTTAATTCCATATTTTTCTAGGGTGAACTCTGAAGTAATGAAAAGGAAAAAAAGTGTGAATAAGAGAAAAACCTGACGTAATTGCTGAAAGTGGACAAAAGCATGTTCTGCTGGGGTCCCAAGTTTGATCCTGCTTTCATACTTATTTAAAAGAATCAGTCAGGCCAATCTTTATCTATCAGAGACCATCCTGTTTGTTTTCCAGCTTTGCAAGCTCAGAAATGTTCTCACAGCTCAGAAACCTCGTGAGGTCTATGCTGGTGGCTGGCTGGAGATACTGCAATGGATGGCCCTGTGCATCTGATGATTTAGATTAACCTTCCAGAAAAATGAATCCGTAGTTACGGCAGTCTCCTATTTTTGTGTCCTTCCCAAGTCCCTCGTTCATTTGCTACGCTCGGTTATTTCCTCTTACCTTAAATCTCTGTGCTAAAATCAAGACTATTTCTTCAAATTTAACTGCTGCCTAAAGAAAACAAGGTCTGATTTGAGTGTAGAAATAGAAATGAGAACAAATAATTCAGGAAGGTCTTCTTTAACTTCTGAGTAAAATTCCCTTGGCAGTAGGTGTTTTAGTAAAGTGAATTAGTTGTGTTATTTGGGCTAGGGCTTTCTAACGGTGTCTGCCATTGCAATGGTGACGAGGCGTTGTGGAGGTGCTTGAGCTGGATCTCAATTTGTTGACAATTTGGATACAGGATGAAAAGCAGAACTGGTGTAGTCTTCAACGGCAGCCTGAGGAGCTGGATGAACGCTTCAGTCATCCAAAATGAATGAAACAATGACATCACAACTGAGGAAGTAATTTATTTTCTTGTCCTCAATCTTTCCAACAAATATCAGACAGCAATTAGTTGTGTTTACTAATGAATTATGAACACCATTGCTATTCTTGTATCGAGTCTCCTAAATTTTCCAAATGAGGAAGTTACAAAGGAGAAAAATTTGGCTTCTGAAAGGTGAAGCAGGTTCTGCAACATTTCAGTTTCAAGGGAGTGAGGTCAGGGTTTGTTGGTGTTTGTTGGGAGTAATTGTTACTCCCACTAGCTGCTGTTTTCTAACTGTTGATATTTTCTGTTTGCATTTCAAGAAAGTGTGAAAATTTTAGCTGAATTGCATGTGAAATCTTTCAAGAAAAAATGCATTGTTTTCAGTGGATTTATTAAAAACAGAGATAATTTTATGCTGTAAGGTCCAGAAAATCATCTTCACAACTGAGACAGTAGTGCTGGATACCACCTTAAATATTGAACTAGCTTTCAGTTAAGGTGAAGTAAACATAAGATCACTCGGTTTGAAAAATATATGGTTTTGGGAAAACGGTCTTTGGTCCAAGTGCCAGGGCAGCCAATGTGCCATGAATCCGAAACCGATCCTAAAAGTTTTTGCACGTCCTCATAAATTTGTATTCATTGATTATTATACTCCACTCTATTTTTTTTTAAATGGAATGGTTGGCAGGCATTTTGAAATGTACCAAGTTAGTTGGTGGGGTTTTTTTGTACCGGAATGCGTTATTCTGATAGCTTTTGTTCTATTGCAGCCTTTATTTCTTCTTCGTATGAACCACCTTCCACTACTTTGTTGTGTGTTCGGTTTGTAAAAAAACGTCTTACAGTAAGAGCGCATGGTTGCTGAATGCTGCTCTAAATGAAACGCCCAAATATATTCCCGTTTTCTAGACCAACGCTGAAATTCACTATCAGCTCAGACTCTGTTAGGATGCTCTTATATTTTGGGTTTATAACGCGCTTGCACGTTTAACCTTCTCGAAGCTTAGTCGTCGCTTGTGGGGTTTTATGTATGACCAGACTAGTTGAGAGGAAGATGGATACAGAGGAGCTTTTAATGGTAGCTAACTGCTTCTGTGGGCCCAATTAAGACTATCCAACTGTGAAACGGAGTCCCCTGAGTAACGCTGAGGTCTGCTTGCCTGGCTTTTCTGAGGTGGGGGGAAGGAGGACTGGAATGAGAGAATATCCAGTGCAGCTTTGGAGGAAAAAAATTTAAGAGTTTTCTTAGAGGTAAAAAAAAAAAACCAAAACAAAAAACCTGAACAAGCAAAACAAAACAAAACTAAAAAAAAAAACAGCCCTCAAACTTTTGGTATGCAGTATTAATAAAGGTTGAGGTCAGCTTTATGTGTGTGCTGCATTCTAGACTTGACACTGTAGTAGCTGTGCCTGAGATCTGGATGCGTTGTGGGTCCAAAATCAATCTTGTGGCTCCTCAGAAGGCAATGAGAGATAATAAGTACTATTCACCTGATTGCCTTCCTGTTCTGAGACAGCTGGTGACGCTTGTCTTCCTGATAACCAGGAGTTTCAGATCTAAGGCAGGGATAAAGGAAAGCTGGGAGCTTGCTGAATCTAAATTTGACAGTCGATGGCTGTGTAGAGGGTCAGGAGGGATAGAATCTGTGACACGTATGAGAAAGGAACAAAATTTATCTGCTCCGGTTGCAATGATTAGATGTCTCTTTGTCTGGCTTTCTTACAGTGGATGATTGATTGTACCCGCCAGCTGGCTAATATCATAATTAACAAAGTTGCTACCATGTCTGAGAAGTTTAATCGAAAAAATTGCCGGCAGTATGATGCCATTGTCACAGGGATCACAAGCGCAGCAGTGGTGACTTTTGTGCTGGTGGAGCCGCAGGACTATGGAGATGTGCTGAAAAGTCGTGCGCTGGGATAACTGAAGGTATGTTTCTTTTCCTGAGCATTTCTCCACCGTTAGCTCTTTAGGAAAATGAAGTGCGTGGTCCTTTGCTGATACCTTTCATTTCAAGGTGCCACGTGAAGCTATTCTGTCGTATTTTAAAGCAGTTGCAGTAGCGATCTAGAATATGTTTTATCAATGTGTCTGAAGGTGAAGAATCCAAACATTAGTTCAGTGGTACTCACTCTTTCTAAGCGGCCTTCGATGTCTTGCCAGATGCTTTTTTTGCAAAAAATGCGGCTGCGGTTGTTTCATAGCTAATTTCCTCAGCTGGAAGGACTACAAATGCTGTTGGCAGTCTATGTTCTAGGAACTCGTAGTTCAGCTTGGGTTTGTGTTTTGCAGTATTGCTTTTCATACACCACTTCAAGTTAGAATGTATCTTAAAAGGCATTGGAGGAAAAACAGAAAAAAAAAAAAAACAGGGAAAAACCTGTGTTCTTGCATCCGTGGTTCAGCGTTAGAATGTCTTGCTAAAATGCTCTCCTGTATATGTACATTTGTGTCTGGGTGTTTGTGTGTGTGAGGAGAGGAGCATCGATGCTGCTAGCTGGGAATTCACAGCACCTTTGTAAAACACTCCCTGAGAATCTCCCTCGCTCCTTTGGTGTGTTTACCTGGTTTCTCCAAGTTAAACATCGTTCCACTGAGCTCTTTCTCTCGGCAATTGTATTTTAACGTGCGTGTGTGTGTGTGTGTGTGTGTGTGTGTGTGTGTGTGCGCGCTGTGTGGTGGCTCAGTTATGCTCTGGAGTGTGTTGAAAATGCCAGCCTGACATATTGCTAATGAGTGTGCATATTGACAGTGACGGGGGCGTGTGTCTGTCTGTGTGCCATATATTAAAACAAAAAGAGGAGAGAGACGGAGACAGAGAGAGACAGAGAGAGACACAGGAGGAAATATTGGGATGGGAAAGAACAGTTTGTTTACGTTGCGGTATGTCAAAATGCTATTATGGCTAAAAAATCCGTCTTAAATAGACACGAGATTTCTTTCTCCCAGGAGCTAATATGGCCATGGTAGGAGGATAAGGGAAACCCATGGATTTTGGTGCTATTAGTATTTTTCTGCCCAAGAAATTCTGACTTTTTGGTACCAGTTTCTAAAATTTGGGAAATGAATTGTTTGCATTGTGTTTCGGTTCTGTAGTGAGCTCTCCCTGAGTTTTCTGCTGCTTTTCTCTGTGTCTTTACAGGTAAACTAGTTCTGAGCATTCAGATGGAATTGTTACAGTAGACTTTTGAAGGAATGCATTTATGAGTAGCTAGCATAGCTGATGTTTATCTAAAACCAGCATTTTGGGGGGGATGTGCTCTTTTCTATTTGACAATTTTCTGTTTAGAGATAAGTAATTTTCTCATTTTGAGCTGATATTATTGCAATAGTAATTTAAAACTAATCCTGATGTGAATTTTTCAGAGAGATTTTGCTGTGCTCAGTCAATTTAATAGTAGATAAATTGTTCTTAATTGGTAGACCAAATTGAAAAAACCATCTACTTTTTTTTTATTATTTCTTTATTTTTTTTAAAATGGGTTATACCCCAGAAGAGACTTCTGTTTTGTGAGGAAATACTTCTTTGCAGGCCAGAAACATATTCCTGTCATTATTATTATTCCTATCCTCGGCAATGGAGTTTAGGTTTTAACTTATCCTTGCAAATCTATTGCTTTTCAAGAGCTGCTGAGCAACATTAAAAATCTATATTTTGTTTTGAATAGAAAATGCTGTGAACGGTGACAAAATAGATTTGCATTGTGATTGCAGACAATAGGGAAGATTAAGTTACTAAAACAGTATATTGTTGTTCTAAGCTAAAGCCTGTAATATTTTCTGTAATTGAGACTTCGTGCATTGTTAGAACTCGGCTGGAGTATCAAACGGTTGTGAGGATTAGAGCAGACAACCAAAGCAATGTCACAGCGGATGTGGCTGGTTTTTAACAGGATTATCTTCTGAGATGTGTAGAAATGAGCTCTTGTGATAGTTTTGGAGGAATTAATAATTTTGGTAAAATGTTAATGGCAAATGTGCTAATGTAAAGAATTAGAAGATTAGTGATGCATCCTTTTGCATGGCAATAAGAATGTAATAAATGTCCTGTAGGTGACTGAAGCTACTGCAATTTTATTGGAGATTAAAGTTTGATTGACCTTTGCTGACGTGATTAACCCTTCCGAAATTAAAAGCCAGTAGTAAATTATTCTGTCCAATTTAAATGCAAACACGAAAGATACAGCATACTCTTCTAAGTGTAAGAGGAAAAAAACGTTTTAATTTTCGTTTTGCACTCAGTGAGATGTGATTGCAGACAGCGCGGCTGGGCTGTGGTAGATGCGGCCAGTGGCAACCTGCCTTTGCTCTGCTCGTTCCCGCTGGAGCAGCCGTGCCTCGGGGATGCTGGACTTGGGAGCAGCTGCCTGCAAGGAGCCTTCACCTGCAGGAATGTCGGCGGCAGTGCCTGGAAGCATGTCAGGAAGGTAAGCAGTGGCAGTCGCTGGGGATGTGCTTTGCCTGCTTGTGCAGATCTCGAGGCAGGGGCAGCCTGGCGTGCAGGGGCAGCGGAGCAGGTGAGGGTCCCTGCCCGGCCTCACGGAGCCGGGTCGCTCACCTGTGCCAGCCAGAGCAGAATTAGAGACAAAGCTGGGCGAGTGTTGCTCTTGGAGTTGCTTTTCCCTTCTCTCCTTAAAAGTGGGATGTACGAGCTTGCAGAACTGTACTTTTGGACTGGCAGAGCGCTTCCTCCAGGGCAGGCTGAGTGCAGAAGTGTGAATTGCTGCGCTGCTCCAGCGCTGTGATTCCCATCCTTCCTCCAAGGGTGGACGAGCGGCTCCTTAGGCTGCAGCCAGTACGTCATGCTGGATGGGTAGGATCAGGACATGGTCTTTGGAGTTGACTGAAGCCTGTGGGATTGCTTGCGTGTGTGAAGTCTTGCAGACGGTTGTTGGAGTTGCTGTGGCTATGCTACCGAACAGCATTTTAAAAATCTAGAAAGTGAATTTCCAGTAGATTTTATAATTCTGCTTCACATTGCAGTTTGTATCTGTGTGTGCAAACTTTATTACTTAATATTAAATTGGAAAGACCTCAGCAATACGCTTGCTGCATTTTTTATAAATCTTTCATTAAAAGTTGAACACTTAGGCATTCCTCCCAGAGTATCTGCCTGACTTTGTTTTTATTTAGCAGACAAATGAACGCCACGGCAGTCATTTGTTTTATAATGAATTACACTTAACTTTTGCAGAGTAAGAGGTCAGGGTGTTGTTATAACACAGCATACTGTCTAAAAGTCGTTCTGGAGGACCATAATGACTCTCTGAGGGCTTAAATTTACACTGGCTAGAGTCATTATAAATGAATCCAGTTCGCATATCTGTGTTGCTTTTGTTAGGAAATTATGGGGTTTTTTAAAGCACCAAAATAATGGTAAAGTAGAAGAGGTTTAGTTATCTGAGGTTGGTTTAACTTGCATAAACAAGTCCTTCAAGCATTACTGTGCCCTTCCTTCACCTGCCAGAGAAGAGAGAGGCCAGTGACTCGGGTCTGTACCCAGGACTCCATGGTCTTTGGCATACGCTGTACTGGATCAGATTATGATGGATTTTTTTCTTTTCCTTTTTTTTCCCTTTCTTTCTTTTTGCTTCCTCTCCTTGAATGCACCTCTCCCTGACCACCTGAGCAGAGATAAAATGGCTCTTTGAAGGCTTTTGCTTGCATGCCAACAGCAGTAGTGCTGGGAATTGGGCTGAAGGGCAGAAGGGCTGCTACAACTGTCTGGTCTTGAGTGGACTTTCTGCCTAGCAAAATTTCCTATCCTTTCATGCAGCTGTAAGGCATTAAAATGATAATGAATGTGCCATCTGCATTCCATATTCAGTTTATCTCCTCACTTTTCATCAAGGAAGATTTCATATTGCATCTGTCAAGGTAGGGAAGTCCAAGGAATTGCAGCTCAGAAATTAAGGACCCTGAGGTAGCAGCCTCACTTCTGTCTCGTCTTTTCATTTACACTTTAAACAGCCTTCAGAGAGATGGGCTGCTGCTTCTGGGACCCAGTGAAGAAAGTGAGGAATAGATAAAAGCTAAACTTGTGGTGGAGTGACCTAAATGGAACAGCTGGCAAAAGTATAGAGGGGATCCTCCAGGGTACTGAATTATACCTTCAGGCTTGGATTAGTGGGATGTTTAACAAAGAGATCCATTTGCCAAAAGGATCTCTGCCTGATTTTTAATTATGGAACTTGCACTTCCTTCAACATTTGCAAATTATTGAGCTTTTTCTCCTCATGTAAGGTGTAGAGTATTAATTGTTGGCTTTTGGCTCTTGCTTTTGCTTTTCTCAGACTATGAATTTTTGCGTGTTTTTGAATTAACCATGTCAATACCTGGAACACTGAGCATTTCAGCAGTTTTTATGTTATGAATAATGAGTGGCATGCTCTATGGAGAAAATTAATCTGAACTTTAAATATTTATTGTTTTGCTTATGTTTTTGCTAGAATGCTCTTGAGTGCTTGGAGTAGGAGGAAACTTTTCTTTAAATTGAGGAAAACAGTATTTTAGATTCTTTATAGTTATATGTATCTATAATATTTTAATTAACAATAATTGGTGCATAAAATACAATTTTTTAAATATTTTTTAGTGGAAAGATGCCTCAATTATTTTCCATTTTACAGTAGAGCAATACAGGAGAGGAAAGATAATGGAGCTGCACGTGTCAGAAATATCTTTTGTACCAGCCAACTTTCATATGTAGCACATTCTTTTTTGAGATAGCCGTTATTTCCTTGTCTGTTATCAGCTAATACAACCAGACATTTATTAAGTCTCAGCAGAAAAAAAAAAACCCTCCAAATTGCATGGAAATAATGATACTCTAGCCTGATACAAAATTTTCAAATGGGTGGCGCAGCAGGAAAATTCGTGACGAAGTAACAACGTACGCTACGTAAATACGTGTTCAGTGAAGAGGATCTCCTAACTCTGCTGTATTTACTGAGGCAGTCAGGCAGAAGAGACAGGGCAGTGTAAGTAAAGAATTTCTGGAAAGTTTTTTGGAATACTATATCTGCCTACTTTGAGCAAAAAAAAAAGTAGCAACAGGGTGGGTGGTGGAGGAGGAGGGAGGCTGGGCTGTTGTCACTGTGCTCACTTCCTACAGACTGTAGCATCCAAAATAAACACTGCTAGTCATTGCACCTTCTGCTTTGCTCCTTTGAAAAGGCGTTTACCAAGCAGGGCAAGCTCTTCCAGAGCCAGGTCACACGAGGTGGCTTTGGTGATGTTCTCTCTGTGTCGCTGTTGATAAGTCACGTGAGGGACGGCCAGGTGCTGGCCATGTGATGTGTCATACTGGTGACTGTTTCTCTCCCGCAACATCAAAAGCACCGAAAAGGTGCAGTTACAACCTTGTTTGCCCCCACTGTTGCTCCCAGTGAGAATGGCATAGGGAACTGCACACACTTTTGGGTTTGTCTTATTGTTGCTTAGAAATTACCTTCTTCAGCATTCTAACGTTAGCAGTAGTTATTGAGATTGCTTGAAAAGAAAAACTTCAACATTTTACTCCTGCCACAGGCTTTGTTTTTCTTCTTCACTCTCTTTTCAATATTCTCTCAGTAAGCTACTCAGCCACTAGCTACATGAAAATTGGAAGTTTAAGGCCATTTTAACTGCAGCATTTATAAAACATTTTTATAATGGAAGAAACAATTTTCTGTGTAGGGAAAAGTTTCTGAGTAGTGATATATGCACTGCATTACACATGATTGCAAAACACTTTGCAATTTCAATAGATACATAGGGTTAGACCATAAAGTTGTACAGAATTGCTTTTCTTCTCAATGATGTTTTCAGCAGAAGCTATGTTGTAAATCTGCACGAAATGTATTGCGTATTGCCCCCCTAGAGTTAGCCTCAAATCAGGGAGAAGATACAGAAATAGTAGATTAATTTGGGGCTTCTGTTAAAAATCAGCAATTGCCTGGGTACTTCTTTTCATCATGGAAAATTAGCTGCAAGTTGATAATTGCATTTCTTGTTCATCAGACTTGTGTAGCTTTCTGAAAGTGTGCATAACAGAGAATTGAATTTGAATAACTTGAATAGCTGCATATGAAAACTCTTGGAGTGTAATGTTACAATGAACGTTCCTTCATTCCATCTCAATAGAAATTTAAAGTCTCTTATGAATATACAGTTTCTTACACTGCTTAGCTCTTTGGGTTTGGGGTTTTTTTGTAGGTTTTGGAGGGTTTCAGATTTTGGATTGGGTGAGAGAAAGGGAAGGAAAGGATGTGAAACTTTATAGGTCAAGGCAGACTGTTTTTGAAGTATTTACTCCTTTATGTTCTTGAAATGGATGGTGGTAGAAAATTTTTAGAAGGTTTTCTTTAAAGTAAACCAAAATGCACCTTCTTTGAGGAAATTAAGCTTTTAATTTAAGTGAGGGCATTCTCACTAAAATTTTCCTCCCTGAAAATGAGAACAAGTTGGACTGTCATGTTCAACAGTTCACAAACTGCTTGAGGAAACATTAACTTTTAAAATCACTGAAACTTCCGTCAGAAGTGAATCCGCCCTTTCATGTAGAAACGCTGAGGACAACACTTATATGGAAAAAAATATTGTCAAATTTCTGAAAATACAGACCAATTAGTGAGATTTAATTTAGATATTTGTGGCTGACTGTGCATCATGTATACGTTAGAGCTGATTTACCATTATATTCTTGCCTTATTTGCAGAAAGAGACTCCTACTTATTGAAATATTACTGAAGAATCTAGCTTTCCCCACAAATTACACATTTTCTGCATAAATGTGCCTAATTACCTGAATTCAGTTTTGATTAGCAGTGTTAATTGATGCAGCTGTGGATGGGCTCTGTTTACCTAAATTACCATGTGCAAACAGCAATACGTTTGAAAGTGAATATGCTAAACTGAAAATACTAATTAGCTAAGACAGATTGTTATTCAAGTCACATCTCAGAGCTTTTTAATGAAAGCCTGAATGTGTCAGGGCTTTATGATATTCAGACAGAAATGTCTATATTACATATGAATTCTAAATTTAATTCAAGGGAACAGATGGGATGTCGACCGGGGTTCTTCTCCACCGCTTCCAGTATTAATGTGAATATTTTACTCTACTGGATACATTTTTGAGTGTGTGTATGTGAGAGAAAGAGGTGTGTGTGTGTGCATGTGTGTGCGAGAGAGACAGAGAGAGGAGGGAGCCTCTCTCATTGTGTGCCTTGACAATGTGCCAGCCATGAACGTCTAACTGGTCTGGTTTTGACCGACATATTTGCAAATTACAGGCACCTACTCTCCCAGAATGAAGATAAACAAGCTATTTTGCAAATTTAATAAGGCTAGATAGTAAATGTAATAAAACCAAATAACAGAAAGATTAAACACATCTCATTAACAGAACTTTTGCAACAACAGAGATTTCTCCTTTTGTAAGAATGAAAAAAAAAAATCAGGTTTTTATATGAGAAGAGAATTGGCCTACGTGTTTCAGATTGTCATGGAAAGCCTTTTAACCACATTAATCTGTGCAGTGAAATACAACTACAGCTTGTTTTCTCAATTTTATTTAGAACAGCACAGATCTAGGTATTCCATTAATGTACTTAATCCCTCTTAGTAGTTCATTTGGATGCAAAAGTGTAAATAAGTCTTAAAGTAGTACAAAAGGATATCTAGAGCATAAGTGTTCCTAATATAGATCAGCAGCCGTACGGCATATGTCCAGTTTTCAATCCATTTATTCTTTTGCTTCAGAGCTTAAATATTCCGAGGTCAGCTCCCATGTGAAACTCAGTAATTCCATCAGAAGCTTTACCCACAATGTCTTGACAAAATGAAAAGCAAGGGCTGTAAGCGCTGAGCCTATTTGTACCAAAATAGAAATTAGAGTTGTAATGTTTGAATTTTCTTATTTGAGCAGTTCTGCCATAAATGTTCTCAAGATATTTGTCGTGGTCCTAGTTCAATGTGGGTAGCTACGGTTATAGCTATAAAAAGTGTCAGATCTTTTGATCTAAGTCGGTTGGAATCTATTTTCTTCTGTGCATCTCAGTGAGAGAGAGGGAACTCTCTTGACTCCGTTATTCCACAATTATGGTGAATAGAAGTTGTCCTGGTTACTTTAGTTTTGTGAACACAATACTCCTTTTCCAAAAGGTTTAATAGTTCTGTTTTTGTGTAAGTTGACATGTAGAGCTGATGATATTTTCAGCAAGTAATTATCTAAGGTCCTAAACTTTATACCTGAATCCTTTAGTCATGCCCTCTTGTACTCCATTAGCGTAGGCTTTACAGATGGAACATATTCCTAAATAAATTAGTCCCAGGTGCCTCCATTGTTCAGCTGAAAATTAACTCCAACTGAAGAGGAGAACAGTGGTGGTGAAAGTCAGATTCGGACTACTATGATAAAAAAAATCGCTTCATTCCTATTACATTGCTAAATATGAGTGATCCTCTATAATGAACTGTCTCTTCAGTCCAGACATCTGACCTAGGAAAAAGCTTTTATCCCTAATAAATCACATTTATCAGGAGCTCTGAGTCATAAAATGTTACACTAGACCATTTAATCTCAAGTACTTCACTACCCTCAACAGAGCTTCACTTCTTTATGCAAGGAGTAGCTGAAAGAAAAAGTCAGAGGGAACCCTCAGCTTCTGCAACACAGAAGGGGAAAGAGGGAGACACACAAACCCAAAGTAGTTTTAAGATGAAGCTTGAAAAACTCATGAAAATTTTCACCAAGTGATTGCTCTCAGTAGCAAATTTCTGGAATAAATGATTCATAGACAAGCTCTTTTGCTCAGGTGATGACTTTCAAGTAAACTGGTAGATGACAGAAAGAAGAGATTAACCCACAGCTTAAAAGAATCTGCCAAGGCCTTTTTTCCCCAAAGAAAATAAAGCAGCGACTTCCACATAAAGGTTTAAAGAAAGACAACGCTTGGTGCAGAAAATCTCTCCAAACTTTGACCTTTACTCAACCATTGTTTGAGACCAAAATCAGCGCGAAAGAGGCCTGCAGTATTTGCTTTTGGCCTTTAGAACAGAAGCTCAGGCCGGAATCTTGGTGGCAGCAGTCAGCTGTTACTCAGGACATTTATATGATCCAGCTGTAAAAGTTGACTTAGCATCGCAGCAGCTTCTGGTTTCCATCCCGAAACGTGAGGGTGTGTTTGGTACCTTCTGACACCCAACACCTGCTGTGCCCAAACTGTGCAGGCTTCAAAATCAGTACAATATTGCTTAGTAAAGGATACAATAACATTTTTAAGATTATATCTCTCTTTAGTTCCAAAATCAACAAGTTTAACCATAAATTAACCAAATAGCCGTAAATAAATACTTACGAGCTGTGCAGTCAACCCTCAGATAAGAAGAACACAAAAAAATCATGCAGGAAAAAGTAATTGCCTGTTTTGTTATTATTTCTCAAAAAATTCTGCATCAGTGAAAGTTAGTGGCCATCAAACTCCTATGTAAAATAGATCACTTTTGGTCCACAGCAAGTGAAATGTTTTAAAGCACACGTGAAAGCTGTGGATGTAAGCACCCTCATAAAAAGATCTGAAGAGTCCAGGAGATTTGGTTCTTATGAAATGTACTTAACTTGAACTGCAGACATGAACCAAGGATGCATGATAGAAAAGGAGATTCCTCCTCCTCCTCCTCACTCGACACCACCTCTGCAGGTTTTACATCCCTGCATCATGGAGTGACATTACATCTCTGGTGAGGGAGAACCCCATCTGAGAATGGAAATGGTTTCTAGCTCTGTTTGTATCTATCTTTGATTTGAACCCATCTGTCTCGCACCTCACTTAACCATTCGTGTTGAATTTCACTTCGATTTTTTCTACAACGGAAAGACCAACCAGTTGCTAATGCAGAAAGGCTCTCTTCATCTCATCTTTTACTGTTTTGGGGCTTTTATTTTGCAGTCCACGTTGTTGTAGTCCTTGTCATACAGAGTTGACTTGGAAGGAAAGATGAGGCACTGTGCTGTCTTGGTTTCTGCTCTGTGAATGGTTTGAGTGATCATATATATTCATCCCCTCTGTTCTGATATTGTGAGTGCATTCCAGGTTTTTTTCAATTGCAAAATCAGACCAAGGCTTCTGGTGTTCCAAGCAACTAATGTGTCAGTTTCGGCTCTGTGGGCTACCTCTTTGACTTGTCAAGGTGCTTCTCAAAACAAGGAGAGTGCTCTTTCTGTGTTGGGAAATCTTTTATAGAGTGCAAGTCGAAAAGCGTCTTCTGCTTTCATGGATAATTTCTGACATTTTTCATGTCTAGTCTGAGTTCCGATGTTGAAATTTTGAGATCTGATGCGTTCTGAAGTAGTCTTGTTGTTATAGGTTTACAGGAACACCTTACAGCTCACTCACAGAAAAGAATTCGCAGCTCAGTTACCCAATTGAGCTTTTTAAAAGTCGATTTCAGTCTAAATCTATTGCACAATTACATGTTCTCTATTTTTGAAATTCGTTGTATTACATTAAGCAGTTAACATTCCCTTCAAAAAGGGAAACATATATAACACATTCTTTTTCTTTCACATTCCAGCTCAAAGTATCCATTGGTGTGAAGGGTCCCTGTTTAAAAACGCCTTCAGGACCCTTCCAGAAGTGAAGTCCTCTAGTCTCTCCTGGGTTTTGTGTGTCCCACTTCTCCAGGCTCTTTTTCTCTTGTTGTCCACTTGCTATTTTCACTCTGACTTTTGTTCCTATACTATCACTGTATCTCACCTCATCATTTACCCTGATCCTACTCCATCTCTGTCCCTTTCTCCTTGTGCTTGGTACACAGTTTGGGTACTTTTGATTGTCCTTGTTGATCATATTTCTCTTCTACTTAGAGATCTTTAGGCTGACCATGAGTTTTAGTTTGGTCTTTATTACATTACAATTGCTGTTTCTTTCTAATAGCGTGTGAGTAATGCTATGCCCCTGAGAAAAGGTTCTTTCACCTTTGAAAGGCAAACCCAAAGTATGTTAATCTACTAGGCTACTCTAGACATCTGGAAGTGCTATCACCAATGGTGAATATTTTTTTCTAAGTGTCTTGTGTCAGCGTGGATTTCAAAAAGGCTCGCAAACTCCTACTTGATCAGCTATTTCTGGTCTGTCACAGAAGCACACTCGCTTTGTACGTGAACTTTTCCATATGCTGTTCTCTGCTAGATGCTCTTATGCCTCTTCTGCTCACATTCAGCTTCAACCTACATTTTTTCATTCATTAATTTACTTCCTGTCTCTATTTCAAGCCACCATATGTGTGTCAAAAAGGCAAATGTAATAACTGTGTGTTATCTGCAAACTTCCATCAAATCAAGGCTGATAACTGAAAATTTCTCCTTTTTCACATCACTGGTCTTTGTTAAATTAAATTAAATTAAATTTCATAAATCTTTCTCTGTTCTTCAATACAGACTAAATTGTTCCCATTGTATTTCTTTACCCTAATTAGAAACAACCCACTTTTAATCTAAAATTACTTTCAACTATCTAAAACCACACAAGATGGAAAGAAAAGGAAAAGCAGAGAAGGCCAATACCGTCTTTTCTGTCACATTAGAGATGCTCTCCTTTTTGTGTGGTTGTCCATGTCCGTGCAGAAAAGGGCTCCGAAAGGAAGACTCAAGCTATGCAAATAAATTTGAATAATGGCTTCTCCAAGTAGATTCTCAGAAGGAAAATTGCAAGACCAGAGTATGTTTAGCACGCCCAAGTACGTTCAGACTAGTGACAAGGCCCATCTGGAAGTTGTGGTTTGCACGTACAAATGCATAGCCCATCAGAGTGGCTGTAAAGAACACACAGAAAATGTAGCAAAACTCTCGCCATCTCTCTCTTCTTTTTCTTGACAATTCCCCTTTGGTTGACCATTTCTGGGGCATTTGGAGTATTTCCAACAATTGCCAGCATCTTTTTCCAAATAGCCTACAAAGAAGTTCTTTTTGTCTTAGAAGAAAATCATCTGCAGGCTTATTAGTCTCCAGAGTAGTATCAGACTGTGTTTAAATCAGAGACTGTTTTTATGTTAATTTTCTCTCTGGGTATGAGAATGGAAACGGTACTTTTGGAAAGAAGGAAGAAGACTCGGCCAAATTCCCAGTGCAACAAAATATTTCTTTCCAAGCACATTAGGTCTCAGATGTGTAAAATCAAATCTTGATATTACCATTACCTAACCTTTTTTTTTTTTTTTTGTTAGATTGTGTAACTTTAAAATGGTTTTGGTTTGATTCTGCTTTTCCTGTTGTACCTCTACAATTTGAATCTGCCTTCAACAATCTCTGTGGGCTCTAAAATGATTTGCACAATATTAACTCTTTCCCCATCTCCTCATTCTAGTATGAACTTAGATTCCTTAGTTGTACAATGTATTTCTCTATAAGGCCTCTTTCATCTCTTTAGGAAAAACAAAACAACCCCGTAAGTCCATACATATGTGAAGGAGGGATAAAGGAAAGATTTTAGGCAAATCATTTTGTTTTTCTTTTGTTTCCAACTTCAACTGTAAGGCCTCTGAGGGAGGAAAGTGAAGAAAGTGTTGGGTTGTAGTCTTTGCTGGAAGGAGCTGGGGACTGCAGGTACTATTTTGATACAAATAAAGGGGAAAAAAATCCCATTCTTAAAAATAGAATGACATAGAAGAGAGGCATAAATATGAGCAGCATCATTTTAGCTGTTGAGCTTTATTGTCAAAGACAAATATGGTGTAAGTGAACAAATACTGAAAAGTTACAAGGCTGCAATGGACAGCTACAAAATGATCAAAAACACGATAGTTTTTACCTCAATGGAAGACTCTTCAGGGCAGCATGTGTATCCACTCTAGCTTGTACAGTACAAAATGAAATGACTTCTTGGTCCTGACCATTCACCATGGGCTTTATTTGTAAAATATTATGTATTTATAGATGCAGATGTATTTATATGCACGTATTATGTATTTGAAATGTTGGTTCACTCAACAGAAAAAGGGAATTCAGCAAAAAGTACATGCATGTTACAGATTTCTAGCTTTCATGTGGCTGGAGACGGGTCAGTGCTCTGTCAGGACAGAAAGCCAAAAGCAGTCCTCCAAAACTCTATTAAAGAAATGACTGAATCCCTAAATTAATGGTAGATCTTAAAGAAAATCTGGCCTTAAAAGGAGCTACTAGGTTTAAATTATTTTAGAGCTAAATTTTTGGAGTAGAACCCAGAGAGAGGTAACTTCACTCCGAGTGAAATTTGAAGCCTGAAAAAAAAAAAAGACAGTCATCTATGAAGAACACAAAATCTGAGAAATAATCCCGTGGTGTCTGTATTGCCTGATACAAACTCTAATTGGCTTGCTACGACAAAGAGCACGAGGAGAACCTTGGCTGCATCTCCATTATGCTTTTGTAGGACAGCCGAGCAGTTTGCTCACCTGTATGTGCTGGGTTCCAAAACCAGTTCTACTAACAAGAAACAAATGTACAAAAAATGACATTCAGTTTTATTAGGTTGTTATTTATAGTGAGTACAGCTTGGAGAGGATTCAACAGTAAAGACGCCTTCTGACTGTTGGTTTCAATAGTACGCTAGAAAAATGGTGAAAGGCTTGAAGTCCAATGTGCAATGCCCAAATCACTGAGGACTGTGTTTCAGAGAATGCTTTTAAAACAACTGCTGATTGGAAATATATATTCACTTTTCATCTTAGGAAGACAGAAGAATTTGAGTGATAGCAACTGTTGATAATTCAAATGTTTATATTTTCATTCTCTGTCTGATCAACCAACACAGAATTGCTAATTGGAATGCTGAGAAGCAAAATCAGTTATAAATTCCTCCTGTACCTATGCATATTTTTTGAGATCTCTTCATTATAACTTTAATAACAAGAAAGGATTTTCTCTTTCTTTCTTCCCACTAAATATACATAAAATGTTATCTCCTTCTGCTGCAGTACATACAGTATTTTAATTGCATTTCATTGTTCTCAAACCTAATTTGTTGCATGTTAAGTCTAATAATATTGGAGCTGGGAGCTGAATCAGCGTTCACATGAGAGAATTTGACAAAATGTACTATTATGCAAAGTAAATCCAAAAGCGGGGTTTTTTTGTCCTATGCCTTTAAGAAGGTCTAATTTATTTTAAGAATGAGTTGGCATTAAAGACATTACATCTCGTAAGCATATTGCAGCCTTTTATGTGAGTGCTGTATTCCTTCTGTAAAGCAAAAAATGACAGGTTCAAATTACACACATCACAGAGTGGCTTTTAAGAAAGAGCAAATGTTTACCAAGTGATTAACTGACACGGAATCATAGAGTCATTAAGCTGGAAAAGACTTTTAAGACCATCAATATTTGGACGTATTCTGAAGAATGCAAAACAGGTTTGGCTGCCTCAATATGACGCCAGATGCTGGAACATGTTTTCTGTGTCTTCTTGGAGAAACTTTTTATATTGAGTGTGACAAAGAAAAAAAGCAAAACCAAAAGAACACAAACAAACAAGCTGGTCCATTCATAAAGGAGAAGATCTCTTGGAGTACTTGGAAGTAGTAAAACTGGCAGCCACCACCTAACGCTGCTTATCGGAACTAATCTCAGTAAAGACAGTCATATCCATCTCTCAAGCGTTTCTTCTTCATCTGTAAAATAGTTAATTAATTATTTTGTGTAAGCTATGTATGTGAGCAGCGTGGCCTGCTGCAGGGTGAAGTGACACTGGAGCTCGTCTAAAACTGGGATTGTGTCGGCTGCATGCTCCGAAGCCAGCTTTTTGTCGGTTTAGTTTTCGTGGGGTTTTTGTTTGATTGGATTTTTTCTTCTCAGGAAGAGGGATACAGCTTAGGCATGCCTGCTGGTCAGAACGAAGCTGAAGAATACATGGGAAACATCTAGTCTTGGTCAAACAAATATGAGAATCCTCAAGTGCTGTGAGGACTCTGGCTGTTGGTCAGGACAGACAAATGGCATTTTCCTTTGCTATCAGCTCTGTGGGGAGGAGGGGCTTTGTATCACAAAGGAAGGGGACGATTCATTCAAGTGAAAGACCTTACGGGGAATACCTGTCTTGTAGCTCTCAGGGTTATGTGCTTCCAGCAGAAAAAAAAAAAAAGAAAAAGTGTGGGTTCATGTTTTTTCACTTGGCTAAAATCACATGCTGAAGGGATTTCAGTAATCTAGTGTTCACAAGACAAAGGCACCTACGATTTCTTTCATTGTTAGGACACAGATTGTAAAGTCTTCATTTTCAAATCGATTGTGTATAAAAGTTGCAGTCCCCTGGTCACACACAGAAAGACAAAAAGACATCCTACTGGTGATCCTGTTACAGCAACTGGCATTCCACCAGGATCGCAATTCTTTAGACTTAAAGGCTGGAAAGAAGTGAAAGGTGATTCCTGCACCCAACCAAACAACTTGTGGTTAAACTGTGAGAATACTGTTTAAACTGAAATCCTGATTAGAAGGATGAAAATGTCTCGCCTTTCTGAGCAAACTGTTTCGGTGGTTAGCTAAACCTATTGTTACAGTGCAAGTCAGCAATACTTTGTGTTGCCCAATTTTACCATCAGCATGGCTAATAATCACATGGGAGGCCAACAGTGCCATAAGAAGTATTATTAAATGGTGGAAAGTGTTGTCACCTGCGTGTGAGGGTTAGGTAGGATCAGCTTCTCACACACGCTTTTTGGCTCGGAGCGAGAAGGGTGTTGTATGGAACACTTTAAAGATCTACACCTTCCACAGGTGGTGCAGTGATTCAGAGTTTAAGTTATTTGTCTGCTAACATGTGCTGCCCTTGAGCACATAAGGGAAAAAGAAAAAAAGAATGGCAACAAAGGCAGTGAGGGTCGTGTAAACGTGCAGTGAGTGACACAGCATCGTGTTACTGTGTTGCAAATGGCATCAAAATGTGTTGATGGAGGAATATTTTTGGAAAATTGAGTTCCGACATGAAATGTTTGTGTCTTGAACAAACATTTTTTTCATGATGAATAAGGGGTTTTTGTGGCAAAAAGGTTGATAGGGTACATGACTTTTTCTTAGAGCTTAGGTCAGGAGGACAAGAGAACTTAATTTCTCCGTCACTCCTTCTGTTGGAAAAAAACAGGAATAAAAATCACAATGTTGTCATGTTGCCGCAGAAACTGGAGGGTTCCTCTGTAATTACACATCTGTGATCTTAAAAAACTAAATTCCTATTTCAGTTTCAGCATCATCCTGGAGCTGGCAGTGGGAATCTGACTAAAAACAATAAAAGCAGTAGAGTCTAAATCATTTGCTGTAAATCTAGTAAGTGACTACCTCCCCACAGCTCCTTTTCCATGTACACAGGTGCATTTGTCTTCTTTCAAAAGCTTCCCAAATTGTGGAAGAAAGTGCTACATTTAAATCATCCATGCATCTTTTCTGTCCAGAAGAGTTCATTTCAGTTGAAAGAATCAGCTGCCACTAGCAGAACAATTCCTGATGCTTTTCCCCCTTTACTGCAGTTTGCTTGTGATTTCCTCTCAGAGGTATAAAGTTCTGGAGGAGTGAATATACACATGCAACTCTTCTGCTGCAATTTCGTGTTACCCTCTGATGAACAGGGCATGAAGGGAGGGAATGTGGAAATGGCTTTCTTATCCAAGTGGAAACAGGTTTAGTCAGCTTGCAGGAGGGGTCCACAAACACAATGCAGGAGAGGAACTCACAGAGCTGCACTTTAATGCACATTAAAATTGCCTCTGCAGTGCATTCAGGGTCAGGATGCAAGGAATACGTATGCTTGTATTATGAGGGGAAGAAAAGTATCTTCTGAGCAAAAGAAAATCTAACGTTAATTAAAATTTTCCAGGGGTTGGGTTGGATAATTCTTCTTTTGTGTTCTTAAATCTCTTTCGATTTTAATTGCATGACAAAAAAATTGACTGTAAGTGTAATGTTAGCAAATGTTCCTATTCCATTACAAGCATCTGTGAATGCTAAGTCAAAGAATTCAATGCTTTTAATTGGGATGGGTTTGTTTTCTGTTTCTTCGTGAGGTTTTTTGTATGTTTTTTTTTTTCCTCCAAGACAGCCACAGTGGTAATAAAGCCTGTACTGTCGGTGTGCTGAAGGTCATTCCTATAATCTATTCAGTAAGATCTGCTCCCCTTTAGGTGAAAAAAAAAAAAAAAAAGAAAATGAACTGAGAAGAAAATACCTAAAAATGTCTAGAAAATCCTACTACACTTACTGAATTTCAGTTACGTATTTCAGATTCACGTGGAATTCAATGAATGCTCAGATCAAATGCGAAAAATTGTAGCAAGTTTCCAGTGCTGTGCACAGGGTTCCCCTCCCTTCCCCCTTCCGTGTAGAGAAACAAGGAACATTCTTCTCAGACGTGGCAAAGGATAAACTGAAATGATTAACATTAAAACGTACCTAATACTGTGTGATATGGTTTAAAACCAGAGACAAAGGTACGATATGTATTATCCGTCTGTCTTGGCTCCCCGTGCATCTGTCTGTCTCTTTAGAGCAAGTCAATAAAAATGATTAGAGCTGGCATCTCACAATCCTACACCCTTAAAGCATGAAGCAATAATACTGGGAAGGAAATTTTTTTCTGACCTTTTCAAATTACATCCAACTGTCTAGGGAATTTCTCAGTGACTCGAGGTAATAAAGTTCAATCCGTTTTGCCGGTTGGCTTCAAATTTAGCTCCACAGAAGCCCTAACTTATCTATTCTTTTTATCTTGGCCTTGGCATCTATTCAGTACAGTAATCCATGCATCTAATCTTTTTTTTCTCTCCCCTCTCAGATTTAGCTGGTGGATCGTATTGTGAAATCTGCAGCCATGAAAGGCCCTCCATTTACTGCACCCTTCAAAACGAAATGTTAGCACGGGAGGCTAAGCTGGTATGTTGCCTTTGAGAGGCTCTTGTTGAATTTAATTAGCTTTTAGATTTCATCTCCATCTCGCATCTCAGCTTTCGCTATTGTGTGTGATTTAGGCTTCACTGACTTCTATTATTTAAAACTTTTCCAACTTAGCTGTGCCACTTTAAGATACTGAGGGGAAAATGAAGTTTAAAGCTCGTTGTCTTAAATTGATTTCTATTTAGTTTTTATGGTATGAGCTCAGAAACAAAAGAGGCACAGCCTTCAGTAAATTAGTGAATCATTCCAGTGACAAAGGCAAGCAACCATTTCTGCATGTCTTGTGTCCCACTGTACTCCATGAAATAAAACTGGAAACAGGTAAAGAACATTTTTAGCAAAATATTCCTTCGATTATTTTTAAATTTATAAAAACTGGGCTTTGCTGCTGTATCTTGCCTGAAATATTAAGTCTGTGTTTAGGTATATACCTGATCTGCTATTGAATGACCTGCAGGATATTCAAAATACATGCATATATAAAAGCACCTGCAAAACACTTGCTTTTAAACCATGGAAGTAATACATTGGAAGACGTATGCAGCCATCTTACACACAGCTTGGTATAAAAATAAATGAATGTTTGTGGGGATGTGTTAATTTACTCTCACATCTTTTAAGCTCCGTTGATACGTATGGAGTTGTTTTTTAGTAAAACCAAGGGTTTTTCAGTCTAAGACGAGCTGAATTGGGCTTGTCCTGATACTCCAGCACCCACGTTGGTCTCGAGATGTGGACACAAGCAACCCAGAAGGGTCCATAGCTCACCACGTGTCAGAGGGCTGAGAAATACCTCACGGACGTGGCGAGTTTGAGCTTCTCAAAGCAATGACGCGGTTTCTGGCTGCACAGATGTATCAGTTTAGAGTAGGTGCTTGAAAAATGTGCAATAAATTTCCCCCTAACATTTCAGGCGGAAATACACAGGAATGGGATCATTCTGAATGCAAGTAGAATATTAAGATGGTGGCAACATGAGTTTTCTTTCACTGAGCAAGTTCTTATTTCCGGGATTCTTTCTAATTTGCAAACCTGAATGCTGGGCAGGAGTAGTTCTGCTGACTGGTTTTTCTACCATACTGATGGTTTTCAGCTCAAAAGTATTAAAAACTGGTCTTAAGGAGAAAGGGTTTTTTCTTATTTATTTATTTATCTGAATTCCATTCATCACAGTATGTGTTGCAGAAAAGGAACGATGTTGTGATGTCTAAATGCTTGCATTTCATTTTCTGGAGTGTCTGTGTGGACAACAATTAAGCTAAAGGCGGTGTCTTCCACTTGGAATGTAACTAAATGCGTTTTGCTTTGTCAAAGCCAAGCATTACGGGTAACTGAAGGCCTCAACACCTCAGAACTATATTCTAGTTTTCGGTATTACTGAGGAATATCAAACTCTTCTTTGTAAACTAATCTGTTCCTTAAAGCAACTAATTAAAAAAACCCGCAAACCACAAGTATCTTTCAAATCAAACATACTACATTATATCTTATAGCGGGAAGCAACTGAAGTCTGTATGTTTTCCTGGTTTAATGCCTTTATAGCTTTGCCTTCCATTCTGTCTTTCCTGATTTTCATAAACTGGGAGTACAATCATAGTGTGCCAGGGAAAGGTGTATGAAAAAATGGTGTTTCAGCTTTGCTTTTTCCTCAGTTTGAAAGTATCTAGTTTAACGAATCGCCGTGAGAAGAAAACGCTGTAGATTGAGTCAAAGTAACTCCTGTCCGTGTGTCAGTGGTGTTAAAATAGGAGATTGCATTGTGCATATCAAAGGGATCATGTGAATGTTATTGATACACTGTTGGTTGGTGTTATTTATATTTTCATCATTAGTCCATAAAGTCTTAATAATTAGCTCTCTAATTTCCCAGAAAAAGCATGGTAATTTGTTGAACTGGTTGAAGGGAGAAAAGAAAAGCTGACCAATCTGGCATTGTAAGTTAATAGTATAGAACAAAGCACAGTCATAATTAGTTGAGAAAAGGACCTTCCCTGTTCATTCCAGTTCATAATAAAAAGTGCCTCACCAAAGTGACTTGGAAAATAATGCATTCAGACTGAGCAGAATTACCGCCCAGCAGATTCTATTTATCTGTAGCTTAAAAAGCAGCTGCGTTTCTGTAAAAAGCAATGAATGTGGCAGTCCTACTTAAAGGTAGAAGAAAAAGAACACCCCTTGTTTTGTAATAAGGGGATTTTCAATTTAAAAGAGAGAGAGAGCCTGTTGTGTGAAGTATGGTTATTACATACACTGTATTCTATCTCACCCACCAGGAGGCTAATAACGAAGGAGTCAGTGAAGGAGACCAATGCCACAAGGGTTATCTCGCAGCCCCAGATGCTGGATAAGTTGAAGGAGGCAGAATCGCTTTTGGATGACATTCAGGAAGGCCTTGAATGATTATCTGGCGAAGAAAAGACTATTCTTTCCAAGGTAAACAGTCCATTTCATCTGTCTGCTGTTGGTGTCGGTGTAAAATATGTTTATATAAATACCTCTAAAGTTCATTTTTTATCATTTTTCAGGTTTTTTTCCTCTAGATGCAGCAATGATCTCTTAGGAATCCTTTTTTTTGAGACAAAGGATCCACTCCACGTCCAGCCACACCTAAGGAAATGCTTTGAAGGAATTGACAAGCTCACTTTTAATCACAAGAGAGAAATTACCCACATGGAGTCAGCAGAAAATGAAAAAGTAGAGCTCGTGCTGCGAATAATTCCAGCAAGTGCCAAGGGGCTAGTTGAGAAATGGCTTCATGAGGTGAATATCTTTAGCTCTTACTTAGGGTTTAGTTACTATATGATCATTTTCTCTTTTAGGAGCAATGAATATTATAAGCGTATACTAAATAGCTCTCTGAATATTTGTCAAGATGTTGACAGATTTCAGCCTTATTGTTGTTATTTATTGCAACTAATTCAGTGTCTGCAAACGTGCAGAAATTAATTCTAATAAAAAGCTCGCTTGAGCCAGGCTGTCAGCAGAAGTCGGTCTGTGTCTGAAACCATACGTGTGAATATATGTTTGAGTCTACATGTATGTGTTTTTGTGCTTTCATGGTGTAATGTCTATAGTTCAGGAGGATAACATGTAAAAAATAATCAAAGAAATGTAAGATTTCGAATGCTTCCCCCCACCCTGCAGAAAGTGTGTCCCGTTGTGTTGGAGGGGTTTAATATCCAATCATTTTAACAAAAGGGAAGAGAAATTATGTCACTGATAACATCCTAACCTTTCCCCTTTGGGCCTCTAATCTAAATTCATTGGTTTCAGCACGAAATTAGTTTGGTGACCTCCTTTGTTTGCTTTATTTAACCTTCCTCTCCCAGTGGATGGGAATGGGACCTTCCATTCTTTTTTTTCTTTCTGGGCATTTTTGCTCCATGTGCTTGCCTTTCTCCTGGGGCAGGATCAGCCCCAGGAATTCCACTTCCCCTTTGTTCGCTGGTCTTGGCTTGTCCCTGGGTGCTCCCTAGGCAAGGGTAAGAGGCAGGGCCTGGCACCCAGCTCCAGCAGGAGAGGCAAGGGGAGGCTGGGGGCTGCTGTTTTCGCAGCCAAATAACCGGACAGGGGCCGAGGGGGAATCCCTGGGCAGGTCAAAGGTGTTTGCCGCTACTGCGTGTTGTGTTTCTGCCGGCTGGGTGAGCAAAGTCAGAAGGCAGCAATCCACTTGGGAATCGCCATTGCCCGCCCAACAAAAGCACACAACATCAACGTGCCAGCTTTGGATGGAGCCCCTTTAGGGAGTGACCGAACACAGCTCAAAACGGTCCCTCTGCATCAACATTCAGGGTGAGGACAGGAGGGGAAGAGGGGAGGATTCAGGCAAGCCCAAACACTTCCCACCCTGCTCTCCGTGTCAAGTCACCAGCTTGGTTTTGGGTTAGCTTACGGCCCAAGGTTGTCTTCCATTAAAAAAAAAAAAGAAAAAAAAAAGAAGAAGGAATGTCAGCTGGTAAATGGCAGTCCTGAGGAGCTCAGGAAACACCCAGATTGTCAGGCCTGTGATATACTTTTTGGTTTTCACCTTCTTCCACAAATGAAACAGGGTTGGGGCAGATGAGCAACTGCATTTATTTTAATACATCTATTTTAATCCTCACCTGAAAACAAATCTGAAGGTTTGGGAGTGCATTAATCTGGATCTGATTAGCGTCTCTTTCTCCCTCAAAAGTGCAACCTGAGATTAATGAATATAAACTAGAGTTTCATATGCAGTCCTTAAGTCATTTGCATGTTTTATGCATGATAATTGAATTTATTTATGCACTTCCTTTCATTTAATGATTTCTCTCTCTTTTCTATGCTATCAACATTATATTATGCAAGAAGTAGGATTTCGTAGGCAAGAAAGGACAGCACTATATAAATCAAACCCGAGTTAATTTTGAGTTCTAGTGCCAACACCAGATCAGAATTAATACTGGTCCCATGCCAGTGGGTTTACATGGCTGGGAAAATGTAAAATATTTTTGGCAAAGCATAGACTTCTAGCTTGAGGTATTTCTGATGCAGCCCAGGTTGCTTGCAAGTGCACAAGTAAAATTATTTTCAAACGGCAGTTAAATTATTGTATTGACTTTTCAATGACCCTAGAGACTTGTGTTTCTACTTGGCCAATTAGTAGTAATAAGAAGATGAATAGTAATTACGCTAATAAATAACTGTGTTCAGACCAGGACCTCAGTATTTTAGTCTGGCTTAGAAAATAAGGCTCTTCTATAATTTGTCTCACTTGGTCTTCCATCAGGAGCAATACGGGCTTTGGAGCTGTAGCACATTTATGAGAGCCAAGAAGGTAAAAGTCCTAGGGACGAGAGGGTCATCTTTGATAGCAGCTCTGTGACAGCAGCTGTTTCAGTGCCATAAGCAGGGAATCTTGTTTAGTTTCTGCAGTTTAGCTCGGATGTCTTAAAGATGTCTTAAGTGTTGGAGTCTGATTTTTCATAATGCATGCCAGGAAGTTACTCAGGGAAATTAGGAGAAAGGTGCTGGTAGTGGTGCTTTCATAGCGTTTATCTACACCAGTTTCTTTTGTGTCTCTTGTCTTTCCTTATGTCTTGAAAGATGTATGTGGAAGTGATATTTTTCTGTGGTGTCCTGTCTTTTATCAGTGAATTAAATGGCTGTGTCTCGTGATTGTTTCTTGATTCTCGTAGGTAGGAATGCGTTTCAAGGCTGAAGCTCTGTTAATTTGTGATGTAACCATTTCAGTGTCTTTCTTGTCATTGAAATGTAGTTTAAAATGTTCAGTAACGTAGCATGAAATCATTGGTTAGTTTTGGAATGGTGGTGAAATCATGTGAAGAAAATAAGTATTGCATCTGATCAAGATAAATTCACTCTAGTGTTTTATGGCTTTTTATTCCTATGTGATAGTAATAAAGTCTCATGTAGGGATGGAAGCCATGAAATACATTGTGAAAAATCATCAACTCAGATGGGGCCATCAGGATAGCATGCTGTAGTTGTAGAGCTATTGAGAATGATTGGAAGATGGTTTAGTGTGTCACCACTCCGACTGCCATGGTTTTGCGTTTTGTTTCTTCATCCTTCACCCACGTAGTTTGATGAGAGGAACTCAGTTTGTAACGAGACGATCCATCTTCACACCAGTGTTCAGTATTTAAATTGTTCATACATCTTTCATTTTCTGCCAAAGATAACACTGTATATGAAACCCTCAGCTACGACTTTAATATGGCGAATAAACGCAACCCAAAAGGAGCACAAAGAAAAGCCAATGAACTTCTAAATGCTTGGAAGGAAACAAAGTGAGGTCTGCCCTGTTAGCAACTGGTCCAGATTCTCTATTTCCATGTTTAGGAGCAAGTCTGAGAGGTGATCCAGGGATTAAAAAAGAATTCTGTTCTCTGCTTGCATGTCTTTCTGAAAGCGCTTTTTCTTTTCTCTCTCTGGAGCTGAGATGAAGGCTGGCAGTGTTGGGGTCAGAAAACAATTCCTGACAAATTCCTTACAGTGCTGCTATTCCACATATTGCCTTACTGCCCCATCTTCTTTCCTTTTGTGTACCAATTTCCTTTGGGAATGTTTTGGGGAATGTTATTTATTCTGATGCAACTATTTACAATTTTTCTGTTGTAATATTTCTCTGAAGCAGATGTTAATAAAACATTATTGATTTTTTGGTACTTTGACTCTTTTATTATGTCTCTTAGACGTGAATTTTTTTTCTCTGCTAAAAATATTGACTTTATTGTAACTAAGGTGAAAAGCCCCAGCAATAATTAGGCAAGATGTATATTTCCCTTTTCATTATTAATTTTAATCTCTTCCTTAAATCAAACAACACACAGAGAATTTAACCATGATTAAATTCACAGATGCTGTGTGGCAATTATTTCAGTCTTACTTGGTCTTAAAAAGGGTAGACGCAGGTTTGTCCCAATAGTGCCATGTGAAAAAAACCAGTAAAAACCTATATAACACATTACCTTCAGATTCCTATTAAAAGAATCTCCTTATGTATTATCAATTTTTTTCCCAAGAGTATCCAGGTGGTACATTTAAGAAAATAAACTGCATTTATTTTTCAACTTTGTATTTGGCTGAGATAAAAATTGTCTTCATGCTTTCAATACCTGCTTTGGTGATAACCTTTTAGAGACCTGAGGTGAAGTCCTTTAAACATGGACTCCTGTACTCTTGTTCTCTATTTCTACCAATTTTGTGATGAATTGCAGTTAAACCATTCTGTTGATAAATGCAATTCATCTTTACTGCAGACTGTACTTTGAAAAGTAGTCTACAATCCCACCTGCAGAGAACATTTCCAGTACTGTATTTTGTCTCCAAATTATTTCGAGTCGAAAGCTGCCGTACTCTGCAATAACACCAGAGGTGAGCTCGTCCTTGGAAACCAGGCTCTAGAATGGCCTCAGTGTGCTCCGGTCACTCTCTTCGTGGCACCTTTGCAGATCCACCTGCACTGACTGCTTCAGGAGCAACTCCAAGTGCCCACGAGTGTTCAAGCCTGGAGTTGATGAGGGGCGACCTGTCCTGGAGCGGTCACACCTTAAGGTGCTAGTGGAGGAGAGAGTGTTACTTTGGGATTATATTTTCTTTCTAGTAGGTAATCCACAGATGTTGCAGATCACTTTCTTTAGTCTATTCTTTCCTGAAAAAAGTTTATTATTTATATCCTAATTATTTTCCTTTCCCTCTGCCTCCAGGGTGGAGCTCATCAATTTTTTTTTATTTTTCTTTTCTGAGCAAGAAAAATGCTGTCTTATGAATCCTGGCTTCAGATATACCTCTTTGAATTATGCATTGTAAGAACTTGACAATCAGGTTTTAAGTGACACCTTGCCATGATGGCAAAGAGAGTATTTTTCTTGTCAGTGTCAAATTGTAAAAAGTAAAAAGTATGTACATTTAAAATGTAGTCAGTTGTCAGAAAGAGAGCAAGGTCTTGTCACAAAGATGAAATGTTAAAGTTACCACTTTGTGGAATATATTGTAAATGTCCATATTGCATGTGTTCTTCATACATTAACAACCTTAGTCAAGAGCAAGACAATGTTCTACTTCTACCTTCAAAATGCTGTCTGAGGCAGTGGACACACCACCTTTCAGGAGAAGAAGTGTCTTGGTAATCTCAGATCCAAGCAGGGTTTCCTAAATCTTCCTTGGATAGTGCAAACAGCTTGAGTGTCACCTGTAAAAGGGGCAAAAGCAAGTGTAATATGTTTTCCATGGCCTGGGATATAAAATCAAGAGCCATGGTTTTCTGCTGGAGCTAGTGCTTGGAAAGGGCAGCAGCACGGAGAATAAATTACAGCAAATTGATCTGGATGTGAGAAAGTCTTTGTTAATTGTTGGGAGGGCTGTGCCACCGGAGGGAGAGGAGAGGTTTGCAATTGCTTTACCGACATAAAATCGGAAAGGCTGTTTCTGGAGACTGGCACTTACCTATCCTCCCAGCGCTATCATTGTCTTGCTGATGTCAGCATCAGTTCACCGCTCATCTACAGCCCCGTGTCGGCTTTTGAAAAAATCACGTATGGCATTATGAGACAAAAAGTTGGAGGAGCTAAGTCATTTTGCAGAGTTAGGGGGTGGAAATATTTATACAGAGAGAGAGAGAAAAAAAACAAGTTTTTCTGATCAAGTTTTTCTGTTATTTGAATTCCTAGGATTTGTTTAAAAGGTGCCTTGTCAACCTGCTGCTTTACTACCTTTTAAATTATTGTCTCTTCTAATTTTTTAGTTTTTCTTGAATTCTTAAAAAATTATTGTACAAAATTTGATATTTTCCTTCCTCTCCTACACATGCCTTTTAATTATGCGTCATTACCCAGAACTTGACTATCTGCCAAATATTGGATGAGTTGGTTTCTGGTTTTCTACCCAACGGCAGTTTTTGCTAAAATAAAACTAGCACTTTCTTCCCATGGAAAAAGACGCCTGTGACCAGGGTTGTGCCCATCTTTTTCCAGCTAAACGTGATTTATTCAAAGATATTACGTATCCTTACAAACTTTCCTCTTGTGATTTTATTACCCATACTTCCAGGTAGAACTTGGAATTCTTGTTCCTAATTATCTGCCTGGGCAGCTGAATGTTTTGAGAGGATTTTTCTTTCCAACTTTGAAACCAAACACTTTGGCTTGACCTAAGATTTCAAAGGATTTGGTCAATGCTATACGTTGTTTCGAATGAGTTAACTTGGTTTCTTTCAGAACATCAGCAAGTAGGGAAATTCCAAGAATCATTACAGAAAAGAAGTTTGTGCTTTATTTGGGACAAATAGGTTTTTTTATTGTTATTTCACTTATGCTGCCTAGTGTTCATGTTAGTTTTTCCTACCCCCACAAGAAAATACAATGGGGAGGATGTCTCCTCGGTACCTCAGCCCTGGAAGCACTTGTGCATCTGAAGAGCATTGTAGGAGTCGGTGTGAGGAGATGCCAAGGTCGGGTCAAACCTGGAGACTAACGGGACTCAGAGGTGATACAAGTCTGGTGCTTAATCTCCGGCCAAAGGCCTTGCATTTCCTGCAGAATTTTTGGTGAGTGCACGTCTGGTCATGCTGAGGAGCTCCCCACTCGTGGCCCGTTTCACTACATTTCTGCAGGATATTTTTGCTGTCCTCATTGCAGTCTTTTTCCACCGGCAGTAAGAGCAGACCAGGAAACAAAAGGTAGGGGAGCAGGGAGAGGTAGGTAGGCAGTGGAGAAGGGGAGCCGAAGAAAGGATCAGTGGGGCAGTGAAAGCTGCAGGACTGAATTCATTCCAGCCCTCCTCTGCAGAGCAGCTTTTGTGAAACTCACTGTGGCTCCTGAAAGGGAGGTCCCTATTCATGCGGCCGCTGAAGGAGATCACCCTAATAGGCTCCAGGATCACAAAACACTCGCCACCTGCTGCCATGAGCGCAGGTCAGGCTTTGTTTGCTGTGCTGAATGCTTTTTTTTCTTGAAAAACCGAAGTGTAGGTGTATATTTGGCAGAGTTCGTGATTATTTCATGTCAGCGTTTCAAATTTTAAAAGATAAAAGAGGAAAAGAGGTATTATCCATAAAGTTACAGGTAGACATAGGATGTGTCTCCTGCCACTGACACAAGGTAGAGTTCACAAGAAATTTCTGGACTATGCAAAAGTGTAGATAATAAAACCATATATCAAATAGTTTGATTTAAAATTAAGACATTATATTTAAGCTGAACTTTGATTTTATTTAGGAGTATTATTTTGGCAGACAATATTAGTATACTCAAGTCTTCTGAACTAACTTAATGCATCTAAGTGCTCATTGAACTTTTGTATTTAATTTCACATTAACAAAATGGGTCTTTAATTTTATCTGGCTTGTTATAAAAAAAAAAAAAGCTAGATTTGTAACAAGTCTGTCAAATTTGTCCTTTGAGAGAAATGGAAAATAAATTTTCTATAACACAAAAAAATGTTCGGTGTAGACTGTTTCACATTTCTAGAATTTAATTAATGATAATCCGGGATTCCCAAGATTGTTAAACTTTGCCTTGAAATAAAAAACCAAATTTGAAAGGTGAACATCATGAAAAATCTGCATTTGAAATTATAGGAGTTCTGCTAGTAGAGTCTAAAGAGTGTAATGATCCCTGGATGTGGAACAACAGACAGTGTCTCCTTTTTCTAACACGACCTCATGAACGCCCATTTTAAGAAATCAATTTCTTACTGTGTTGAGATAATACGAAACTTTTGAAGGATATATTGTGATAAAAATCGAATTGAAGCAGTGCTCGAAGCAACAAATGTAAACATCTGAGGTATTGCATGCTTGAACCGCGTAGGAACACCGCTGCAAATAATTTGAAAATTAAATTGTATTTTTACATCAACAGGGTTAGACAAAAATGCCTTATTAAGTAATTGCTATTGTGACATAAGCTTTATCCAGTAGCTGAATTACTTGGCAGAGCTAAAACATCAAGCTACCTTGGGAATCTACCACATTCTTTAATTTTCTGATTGATTAAATGGATTATTTGACATTTTGGCAGAGCTTTGAAATCACGGCATAACAAAGACTCCTTTCATTGCTCATTATTTGCTCTCTTCAGGCTTAGCGCAGATTCTTTGAAATGAAAGGTTTAAGGTGCGTCTTCCCTGGGTAATTTTTGTTCCAGTTCGCATTTTTCCTGGGAGTGTCACATTTCCGACTTCAATTCCCTGCTGTGTAAATGCAGCTCCTTCTCATGACAGCATAACCTATGGAGATACGTAGTCCTGGAGAACACTTTTATAGACCTCACAACAGTGGGACTGAAGAACTCAACACGATTCAAGCGCTGTCAGAGAGGCTCTTAACCCTTCCACCGCCAGCTTTTTCTGGAGCGCAGGAAGCTGGGCAAAGTGGTGGGCGTTGTTTTGTTCAGGTTGTGACAATGTTCGTCTTTCTGCTCACCCGAGGGCAAGTAAAAACATCCTGCAGCAACTCTGGGAGACAGTTCAGAGATAACCAGGTAGGTTGGAGGTCCTTTGCCATCATCACCTCGTCAGCAGAGAGCAAATGCATTACCTAACCGCACTTAATGTCACCAATGAGAACAGTCAGAAGAAACAATCTTATTTTCAACATAACTGCACAATTCTCTCCACTGAAAAGCAGCTCGTGAGGCTACCTAGAGTCTTGCAGGCTGTTTTGCATCATGCTGCTTCTCAAACAAAAGTTTGGTGGAGCTGGATAGCAAACACAGAGGTGAAGTGAGACCTTCAGTGTCTTGTACTCACACATTTTAATGGCAGAAATCCTTGGGCGTGCTGAGTAAGGGACTCCTGATGTGAAGCCTGTGGTTTGGTATTTTTTTTTCTAATATTGTGAGTACAGTTGAGTCAAATTGCTTTGGTACTTGCCCTCAGAGGGGTCTGTGTGTCCTCCCTCACAGCTGTGGATGGCAGTCTGGGGCTACACAATCCTGAGGACATGGCTGCAAGAATTCCACTGCCATGGTAAAATTTCTATTCCAAAATATTCCCTCCGTGTGCCTGCATCAGTAATGGAGCTTCTAACATCCAGCAAAATATTTGCATGGGCTTCTGTGATCTCCAGACCTGCTTTTTGAGGTGTGGTGGGTTCATGAACAGCTGGGATTGTATGCACTGCCTGCTATTTATAAGAGTTTTCCTGCAAAGCACAACTTTCTATGATCCATCTCCATCTCTTGTGCTTTTCCAGGCAGAGAAATACCTTTGCATAGGGAAAACTGGGATTATACACTTACAAAAGTTAAGGTGTGATTCTTGCCTCGTCCCATTCCATGAGAAGAAATGCTAAACTCCTGTTCAGCTTCCAGGCACTTACAGATGTGTCTGCAAGGTTTGAAGTTCTGCTTGTGTGCCTAAGAACCCACATTCGTTTCCAGTCATTATGACTGCTTCAGAGGGGATGCTCATACATGCCAGGCTTCCTTTCCCCAGACTGGGAGCAGGATCCCAGTAATTAGCAACCTTTTTCTGAGGTTATATCTTGAACTGGAATTTGTATGGTAGCCAAGTCTGTCCTGACTTTGACAATGATTCCAGCTGAGGGAAAAACAGTGTTTCTGGTATTTCTCAAGCATAAGGCAGTTTTAAATCTACGGTTGAAAGACACTGTAAGTCTATACATGATTGTAGTTTTGTTCATCTGAAGTAGTGATTCTTGAAGTCCAAGTTGCTCAGTGCTTTGTTATAGTATGTTGCTTTCAATTGCCCGTACCTTGATCAGGCTGAAATTTTCTATGTTTGTAGTTTTCTTCAGGCAGATTACCAAAAAAGAATTCTGGTTTAGTAACTGGTAGGCCCCCAGAGCCAGAAAACAAAGGTATTTCTGTGCCTGATTCCTGGCAAGCCGTGTAATCGGAAGTGAGATTTGTAGGAGGAAAAATGCGATTGTGCAACTTATAAATGGCAAGGGAGTCTGTGTATAAAACATTGCGTGTCGCTTCACGTCCCCTAATGGTTAAGGTTTTAGACATGTGCTTGAATTACGGCTGAAGCAGCAGCAGAATGGGTGTTTATAGCATTATAGCTGTCCATGTACGTGCTTTTAGTCTGCTGCAAATTAAAGGAAATATGACTTTGTACCTCAGCCATTTCAATTTGCATTTGCTGAGGGCTGGCAGCAGTTGCTGGAGTTCAGCTGATGTGCGGTGACTGGATTATGGGGCTGAACCTGGGGCCACAGCAGGATATCACGTGCATGCATGAATCCTGCATGTGCAGCAGGTTCTAGCGGCGACAAAGTCATTACTGACTTGATTTAAAATTAAAGAAAGCAAAATTCCCAAAGGTTTTACATCTCACCCGTAATGAGATCATCTGGCAATTTTGTTCAGTGTGAGACTGTTTAAGGCATGACTCCAGAGATAAAGTCACCCCCTTTGGCTCACATACCTGCATCTGATGAGCCTCAGCTCTAGAAAGAGCAAGACCCTCAGGTGTCACTGCCCTCAGCGCAGTGGCATGTGTGTGATCAGCCATGCTGCTCAGAGAGGCCTTGCTTTAGCGCTGGCCTCAGTCCCTTCGGTAATGCCACCTTGTCATCAGCTTTAGCTCTCACTTTGTTCTCCTGCCCCTCTGTGAGGATACAACTGCCTACCACCAGGCAAATAGCTTGGATAGGCTCCACATTTGCAGAAGAAAGGTTTTGACTTTAAATATAGGCACACTGGTATGAAATTCTGCTTGAATGTGCCACAGGTCAATTTTCCTCAATTGCAACCCTGTATCTTGAGCCTAAGATTCACCTTGGCTTGGTTGCACTTTGGTAAATTCTCAGTTTCTCTCTCACACTTCATCTTGCAGTATCTGCCTCTAGTTAGCTGAGTGTAGAAAAGCACCCCATGTAACAAAAACACGGTCTCGAAACGAGCTCAGCTCAGCACGTAATTTGGGTTTTATTTTAAAATGGCTATAGTAGCTGTGCTGTCTTTTGCACTGTGCCTGTGTTTGACAGTGAAAGCTCGATGGTTAGTTCTATCCAGAGTAAGCGGTAGTTAATGAAACCTTTTATTAATAAAGTTTAGATAATTATCTGGGTAATTGTATGGACAAATAACTCAGTAATTTGAAATGATTTATTCCGTGTATAATGATACTTTATTCCCCTTAAGTGCAGCTGAATATGTTAATTACAGAGACTTAAGGGAATTGTGAAAAGTTATTTTAGTGATCATATGTTATTAATTCTCCAGGGACACTGCTTTTTTGGAACAGCACCTACAGAAAGATTCAAACCTCAAGCCAATATGCAATATTGGCATTTAAAGATTAAAAACCCCAACAAAACTAAAACCGACCTCCATTGTGAGGTGGGTTTGGAGTTTTTTTTTTGGTTGATTGGTTTTGATTTTGATTTTTGTATAAAATCACACCACATCATTTAATCCTCTCTTTCCATGTGACGATTCCTGTAAATTGCTGATCTTCAAGTTCTTATGGTTGTAGACACCAAGTAGACAGATCTGGTATTAAAGACAAGAGATGAGTCAGTGTTGCCTGTCAATAATGTTAATATGAAGCTCTGCTTTGGTCCACAATTGCATCTTTTCCTCAATACCTCAATGATGTCTTTGGCAAATGCAGAACACAAAAGTCGTGCAAGCACTTGTTCTCTGTGAGTAATATCAGGCATCTGATCCTCAGGTGTGGAAACACCATCCCCTGTGCCTTTGGAACTACAGCTGTCAGACAAAAACCTCCATTTTTTGTAAATGAAGAGGTTTGGTGGTTTTTAACTTTTTAGTTTCTTTTGGGGTTTTGTGGGAATTAAGATTCTCAGTTGTGATCCTACTCCATGTAAATGGGAAGCTCAGTAACACCAAAACAATGGCAGTTGCTATTCATGCAACCTCTGCTCCAGACAATTCTCCTGAGGAGTCATTTTTCAGCACTAGTATGTTCTGCCGTGTCTCATTCCACACACTTGAACTGGGCAAGTTGGAATGGAGGTAGAGGGAGAGAAAATAGTAATAAATACTGAAAGTGCAGTCATGCACACCAGAAATTCTGCTGCTGAGTTTGCCACCTCAGTTCTGCCGCATTTGCAAGTCCCACTGATTTCTTTTTAGACCAAGTTATAGGTCACAATTTGTTCTTTAAATGATTTCGATTACTCTGAATCCTCACCTGACCTTAAAATTCATAGGACAATAGATGCATTTGAGGAGGCATCTTCTTTCTGTTACACAGAAATTTTTATTTGCATTCACTGTGTTCAAACCTAACACCCAAAAGACACTGATGTCCAGAGGCACCCAACTCACTTGAGAAAATGTGCTTTTTCTCTGGACATATTATCGTAATATGGGATTTTCTGGCCCCAGGTTTTACTTTGGTGGAAATACCGGATACTCTGGATAAAAAATATGCAGGTCTTAAAAGCAATGTATATTGTATCATTTCTAAAAGGTTGAATTGTACATTTTTACAGATTTTTAAATATTGTAAGCAATATTTAGCATACTGTGGCAAGATGAGGGGATTCCAACTATAGCAGAGGAGACAGTGACTTTAGAAGATATTTCAAAAAGTGCAGCAAGAAAAATGAAGTACCACGAAGTAGCAACATTACGAATACAGAACGCCACGTATTTTGTAAATATATAGATCACCATTCATTGGCATTCAAAATGTGCTAAACTGAGAATGAATGTTGTACTGATGTTATTACAAAACATTAGTAAATTAGTACATGATGGTTCATTAATCATTAAATCAGTCACATGGTTAATCCATATATAAATATCCATAAAAATTGTGGATATTTATCATGCTATTATTGCATCTAATACTCTAATGAGATGTATATTTGATGAAGCTAGGAAAAACCCTGATAGTTGATATTTTATCTTTAGGGCAATGTATAAAGGGAGCCTCTCTAGCCATGTATAAATGTTCAGACATTATAGTGGGCAATAACAATATTGATCTCTCAAAATAATGACAGGTGGCAACAGCTATGAAAAATCAGGAAATAGCTGAAGGGATGGAAGTTGTGACAAGTTTCCAGATCTTGCTTGCAGGGACTCCCCAAATCCATTGGCTAGAGCTGCCGAAAAAAAAGCAGAAATGTATTGGTATTAATCCACAGAGTTCGAATTCCAGAATCAAATCCACCAACTTTCAGCTGGTTGGAGAAAGGATGTTCCTAAAACTGAGTGAAGACGTAAGGTGTAAATTTTTAATTTAATTGTTTCAGTGAAAAGTCTTGCTTGTGGGAGCTGCCAACACAGGAGTGAGGAGCAGAGGCTGTCCAGAGGATGACCTGCTCCTGGATTATGTTTCCCTGTGGTTCACTTGTTTTTCCCCTGCTGCTGTTGAGAGCTCATGAGGATGCCCTCAGTAGCGGAAAATGGATTTAGAGCATTGAAATAAGGGAAAAAGAAGGATTCCCATGAACTTACGTCAAAGCAGAGGACAACATGAGAGGTGAAACTAATAGAAGAGACCATTTGTAGGAGTACAGAGAAAAAAAAGTCTTAAAAGTAACTTGGCGTGAAAGATAACCAGCGCCTTCTAGGAAGGTATCCATAGGTGCAGCAGTGCTGGGGTATGTGTTTGGGTGCCTAACGTTATTGTGTATCGCATTACTGAACGGTGCTATTTTCCCGTGAAACTCTTAGGCAGCAGTAATGCATTTCGATTAAAGAAAAAGAAAATAAAAGCTTTTTGCAGCTATTTTTCATCTCAAGGCCTCACTTTGTCTCTCCCACGTTTTACAGTCTCCTCTTCCCTTGCATTTGCTTTCAAATCAGGGACAACTTGGAGGAGATTGTTGAAAGAAGTAAAAGTACACAGCTAAATGAAAACTCTAAAGTGAGTCTTGTTCTTGAATATGTTATTCTCATCGAAAGCCTCTCAGAAAGCAAAATTAGATTTCTTTAAAAAATATTTTTGAACAAAAAAAAAAAAAAATCCCCTTTTTCTCTTGTTTGGCAAATTACCTTCAGGCAGTCTGATAAACAGAAGAAGCAGTCTTTTACTGAAAACTTAGGAGAAGAGTTGCTTATTGGCCAATTTACCCACTAAGCTACTAATCCTTCTGACCTTGGAGAAGGGAACTGGAAAGACACGCAGGGCATCTAAGCACTATTTCAGCCTAGAAAGCCGAAAGGAAACCTAATTTTACTCAAATTGTGAAAATATACATCCAACCACAACTAAGCTACAAAGCTGCAGAGCTACAACTTTCTACAAAGTGTCTTACTGAGCCTGATGTGCATTCAGATATTTTGGAAAGGGATCAGTGTGATGGTAGGAAGAGGCTATTTTGACAGGCATCTGCACAGCTCTTAGGGCTCCAGGAGCTATAAAATCAGGTCTTATAGAGCACTTCCTTTGCATCATTCTGATACGAATTTCTGCTATGACAACATAATTTTTGGTCCCTTTTATAACCAAATATTGTGCAGCGAGTATTAATTTTCCCACCGGTCTTATAAATATACAGCAAGGGTAGAGAAAAAAGCCAGTGGCTCCGTTGGTTAAACACCTTCTGTAAATGTTATTAGAACTTGTCCTTAATTTTCACTCTTTCTGCTATTTGTGTTGGAGCTTCACTTGTCCTTTTTATTCAGACCTTCCCCCCTGCCTGTTCCCACCACCACGGAAAAGGAATAGTGTGGCTGTTTTGGTGATTATTCCCAAGTCCTAGGAAAAGCTTAATAAAAGGAAAGTAGGTTTGCCATAGCTGCATGGTCTTGTCCAGCCCTGCCTTAAACCCAGCTTTTTCTCAGGAAGAGTTAGCATGGGCAAAGATTTGCAAATGAAGACAGCAGCACAGACGCCCAGGAAAGCCCCCTGTGCTGAACTTGCTCCCCTGCCACCAGCCCTGCAGAGCAGAAAAGCCCAAGAACTGTACACACAGTGGTACAGCTCCTCATCTCTTCTTCTTTTGCCTACCAGTTACTGAGAAATCCCAGGCCTTTATTACCACCGAACCACGGTCTGGTGTTGGTTCTATTCCCCTCGTCTACATTATGGTGCTGCTCTGCCTTGTGCCATTGGATTAAATTAATCCAGACATCATTCAGTGCCATTCTGGTAAAACTAGAGGTAGAATGTAGATTCTAGTGGGGTAGGCTTGAGCTGACTATTCTTTCAAAAGTACCAAATTCCTATGCTTGTTCCTTTTGTCTTGCGCTTACTGAGCCATAGTCTTCTCTGCAAGCTTCCCTGATTCCCACTGCTGAGCAAATTGTCCTGCAGGGGATTTGGAGTGCACGTCCTGACACAGTGCCCTGTGCGCAGGGACAGGGGACCCCTGAACTCCGCTGCAGAGCTGCCTCGGGCACAGTGTGGGCTCCAGTTTGGATCAGGGCAGCTGCAAGCAGCTGGGATCCACCAAGGAAGTCCCAGCTCAGGCCATTTGTGAGACAAGAGACTCTTGATTCTTATATACGCTTTTAATGCTACTGAAAAGGAAAGGACCAGACACCTGAGGTTTGTCTCGCAGGGGTTTCTCGGCAAAGATTTCACCTGTGCCATGCAGCAAAGCTGCCACCCAAGGGATTCTTTCTCAAAAAACCCCGAAGTTAAAAATTACCTACCCTAGCAAACACTGAATTTGAAGTTGTTCTTCCAGAGGAAGTTAGCTATATGGCACTGCTGTTATGAAAACACCTCTAAAACATTTTAATGAGCAAGAATTTTACCTGAAGAAGACTGCAGACTTAAACAGAGGTTTCTTTTCTCTCCACTGCAGAAATATAGATGAGCTTTAAAAGCCACAGTAATTTATGAGCTGTACTTAGAACCCATAAAGGGATATCTTAGATTCAGAATTGTTTCATTCCTGATGCGATTTGGAAGATTAAACTGTCATATTTTAGCACAGATAGATGACCGTCATTGCTGTAATTAATCATGTACCATGAATTCTATTATTTAGAAGCTACTTCATATAAAAGTTGAAAATACTTTTTATACACTGCAAAATTAAGTGGCCCCATAATTACATTTTAGAGATATATGTTGATTTGTTTCATATGCAGAGGATATTTACAAAATAATCCACTATACTAAATGCATACTGCAAAACAATACAGTAATGGAGTGTTTGCTAATGACTTCAATTTAAGGACAGCCTGTCTAATAGCTGAGATAAGATGTTATTAAAAGAGTGTGCTAATGATTTGGAAATTACTACCGAAATTGTGTTCAGTCTAGGAGGGGTTGCAGACGTAATTGTGCTAATAAATATCCAAGTCAGCCCTGATTTTGAAACTTGTATCATGATTACTACGAGTTTTAGAAATCAGACAGAGCTAAGTCATGCTGTTGTGCTCCCACGAATAGCCTCTCTGGTGGCACTGCTCATTTGAGTAAAGAGAGCAAATGCAGCCGTGCTAGACAGAAAAGCATTAAACATTCATAAATGACTGGTTAAAGTGCTTAACTGTGCATGTTCCTTGCACTTCTAGCTAATGAAATTCAGTCTATAGACAATCCTGAATGTGAGTTTGTATGTAGGTGTGTAGAATTTTAAAATTTGGCTAGGACAGGATTCCGTTCCTGTCTGTACCTTACTGTAAAACATTGTGCGTGTACCAGTGTCACTGCCACCTTTTCAGACATGATTTAGGTGCTCAAAGTGCTCATCTAGGACAAGATAGACCTGAGTTCAGTTTCTTCTCTGGCTGCAGGGCACCAAAGTTAAATCTTCCGGCTTCTAAGAAAATGACCTAAAAAGCAATCTGATGGAGAGGGTAAATCATAACTTCTCACGGAAGCAACGTGTCAGTTTGACCATGGCTCAGAGCAAATCTGCTCTTGGTTTCTGTTCTCTGTATGGGCTGCTTATGTAGTTTACCTCAAATAGGAAGAGCAAAAGACATTAAATAAATCTCAGGACAGAAACTGAACCATGATTCAGTGTTCCCAGTGAGCCAGCTTCACCATGACACCACCCCAGAGGAGCCTTCAATTTGGTAATGAGCCTGTGAGAAGAGTTGCTGCCTATTTGTGCCCTCTGATGAGGCATGAGCATGAGATGGGGTTGGAGCTGGATTGGCTCAGCAATACTCAGATATTTCTGGGAGCTGTCCAACTCAAAATTCCGCAATCCCAAAGCAGATGTTTGGGAAGCTATGGTACCGTTCCACAGCTGGATCAACAGTTTGTAAATCAGAATTTGGTGCTTAAGTGTGAAAATCTCCCAAAGCTTTTGCACAACCTCCTATTTCAGTGTTGATACTATTTCAGCCTGTGCTCCTGATAAAAAAGATGGGGCTCTGGCACAGTGAATTTAATTTTTTTTTTTCCATTCAGAAACGGAATGAAAACCTCTGCACAGCTGCTCGTAAGATGCAACATTTGAAAGCATTAGTTCAAAACTGAAGATGTGAAAAACAGTTTGTCCACCATTTTCCCAACAAGGTATGGATTGTGTGTTCCTTCTGCTCCCCACTGCCAGGGCAGCAGCACCATGGTGTACCTGCCTTGGTGCTGCAAATTCCCTACTGCTGACCAGAGGAGTGTTGAAAGACTCCTGGCAGCCTCAGAGCGCTGCAGCTGCAAGCCACGAGCAGCAGTGGTAAAAGGCTGTATTCAGCTACAGGTCGGAGAGAGAAAAGCAAGGCTAAGCAAGGAACATGGGAGGCTTAATTCACTTGGCTGCTTCCCTTCCCACTGCAGCTGCTCTACTTCAGGTTATTTACCAGGCCTGAATTCTTTCTTTATTCATCATTGTTGACTGTAGCTAGCTTGCTTTGGGGTTGAAAGGAGCTGAAGAGTCAATTGTGTGTCTGGGTGCTTTTGAATGTCTTAAGTGTGGTAGATGGCTGCAACCCCTACAGCTCACGTGTAACGAGGCAAGGCAGAGAACTGCCAGCCTCTCGTCCAGCGCAGGCCTGTGGAAACGCTCCAAAGGGCCAAAAAAAGCAACCAGGAAGGGAGAGAACCATGACTCCACGGTTTGCAGGGCATCTGCAGCTGCAGCACTGCTCACTCTGCCTCTCTGCTTGCTCTGGGAACGTCGCCGTGCAGGGCAGGCGTGTTGCTCCGTGGCGCATTCAGTGCTGCCTGATGCAGGTGGACTCTCTTCAGTGGCTCCAAGGCTTTGGGCAGGTGAGTGCCATGGGCAGTGAGTGAGGTGCTGGGCTGTAGGTGTGCTACCCTGCCCAGAGCTCCTGCTAGCGCTCGTGGTGCCTGGCATCTCCCACCACCTGCTCGCTTGCTGAGTTCTGTCTTGTCTCTGGTCACAAAAGCTTGGGCTGGCACAGTGTGATTACTGACGTATACTTTACAGCATCATTTACCTCACCTCTGCTTCTAGGCCCCAGTCTCTTGGGTTTAGCCTGGAGAGTTCACTCTGCTCTTCACCTCCTCTGACTCCTCTGCCTGGTATCTTAGTTAATTATGTGTAGACTAAGCCACAATTGATGCCCTATCAACTAGAAAGACTGAATTAATCAGCTTTGTTAGGCAAAGGTTATAGCAAGGGGGTGACCATCCTATCCATCTGTTCACTCATCTCCTGAAGAGAAACCATAACAGAACTCTTAAAAATCCTATTAATGGATTATAGGTCAATAGCCTAGACACTCTGATAGCTCTGCAAGGAACTATGGACAAAATATCTGGGATTAATGGATTTTCTGAATATTTTTATAAGGTCTTTTATAGATGTTTCCCTCTCAAATGCTAATATGTTCTGCAAGTAGAAAGAAAATGACTTTTTACCACTCTATTCCCTTGATGTGGCTAGGCAAAGCCGGGAGGTACCTAAAACTATGTAAAAGGCATTGAGCTGATCAATTCATGTGTAAAGTTCAAGGAGAAAACCAGGGCCTTTCGCCTTCAGAAGTAATCACCCAAGTCACAGAGTTATCTCGTCCTGACGCATGAGGAGTCTCATGCATTGAAATCCAAAAGTTCACCCAATTTACTACTGGTGATCAAATTGGCAAAATGTACTGGGGAAGCATCAGACAATTCATTGTGCAGCACGCCTTGCTGAGGCGAATCCAATCTCCTTCAAATTCTGTCTTTCAGAAAAGTGTTATACAAGCAGGGGAAGAAATCCTGTCACCTTTTCTTTAATCACGGAAACTTTTGTTCGGAGGTGTTATTGTAACCCACTCAAATGTTAGGGCTCTAAACACGGTGTTTGTGCTTGGTTTGCAGGAAGTACAGCTGCGAGGCAGGGCGACCATTTATCTCTGTTCTCTTTTGCCTTGACAGCTGGACTTGCCATCTCCAGTTGCTGCAGTGTAGGATGCACTCACACCCAGACCAGGGCACAACGTGTGCAGAACTCTTTATCACATCTTGGTCCCTGATGTCCACTAATTGAAAGAACCTGAACTCCTAAACATAGGAAATTGAAGGTTTATGCCATTGGGGAGATTTGTTGCTATTATCTCCAATGCTGAAATGCTATTTCAAGTTTGCACTTTTCCCTGCTATTATTTTGCAAGAAGGAAGGGATCTGCAAGGACTGAGGATGATTCGGACTTGGTCTCAAATATATCCACCTTTCCTGGAACAATAAGTAATGGCAGGCATTTAAAATGTTATATTTATGCTCTGGAAATAAAAGCAGTTTTTTCCTAGATATTTTTTTTTTCATTTGGGTGTGTTTGTGTTATTAAAATTTCTGATTTTGAGCAGAGCAAATGAATGTTTTTGTTCAGTAGTCATGCTAGTTTCCCAAGACCTTTCTGTGCTTCTTTCAGGCTTGCAAGAAAAGGACCCAGTACCATTCCTTGCTTTGCATTCTCTCTGGATGAATGTCTGGGCTGTTGAGGAAATTTTCTTCCTCCTTCCTGAGGCATAGCCCAGAGAACAGCAGTGCTGAGATCCCCTCCTCTCACCGGGCTGGAGCTCTACAAGGAGCTGGTCTACCCAAGTTGCTGAGGTTTCTTCTGCCACCTGCGGAATAAAAAACTTTTACGGAACAACCCTCTCCCTATCCCTCTAGAGCAGAGAGTTCAAGGGGAGCCTGGCAAGGTGGCCATGAAATTCCAGTTCTTCTTCCTCACCCAGAAGGGACATCATCGAAGTGACTTTTTTTTTATTTTCAGGAGCAACCCTGAAGAAAGTTGGCAAGCAGAACTGGAATAAACATTTGTCCATCTTTATGATACGTATATTGCACACAAATTTTCTCTGAATATCACAAATTCTTTCCTGCCTTCTCATTTTTGGGAAAGTAGATGTAAGTCCTAAGGGATGAGCAATACAGGTATTGTCTAAACAGTTCTGTGAAATCTTCCTTGACCAATTCCCTAAAAATTGTGTCAGAAAGATGGTTTGTTTTGTCAAGGTTTTGTTTTTAATCTGAAACCACTGATCTGAATGGATGTTTCTTTTTTCTGCTTTCACATCTTAGCTCTCATGTGTCACACATTTCCTCAGGAAGCATATAAGTAACAGTTTAGCTAGAGAGTAGGACAAAACCAGAAAGTGGCTTATAAAGAAAGATAATTTAAACAGTAAGAGGTGAGGCCAAATCCCTTCCACAGCCCTGCTGCAGTCAGTGTGAGTAGCTGTGTGAACAAAGCAAACAGGATTTGGCTTCTGTTGCAGTCCCAGCCACCTTTTATCATTGGAGAGAGAGAAAAACACCATAAAATTAAATAGGTATCATCCTCCCCGCATTCCTAGTGTAACTATTTTAACTGGAATGCCTCATAAACAGATAAAGGCACTCCTGAGCTTTGGGATGATCATTTTTTAAATGACCATTTAGGACTGGATTATGGTTTTACATTTTCACCTTGGAGCTTTTAAGGGCTGTTTGGGACATTAAGTGCTAACATACCAGAGTTTAAACTGAAAGGCAATGTTGCTTGTGGTTGTACTGCCCAGCAAAATAATATAGTTTTGCTGCTGTTAATAGGTAAATACTTTCATTTGTGGAAGGAAAATGGTGATTCAAAATCATTTGATGCCCCTTAAACTCTCGCAGCAGCTGGATATTTTACATTGGTTTCTATAATATTCTTATGATAACATTCCTATCCCGCAGGGGTCTGCTTGAATATCGGAGCACTCATCTTTTTTAAGTCTTGCATAATGTGAGATATTAAAATTAAGGCTGGTGTTTACTGTTCAGTTCTTGCACACATATTCCACATTCGCAGCTAGATATTATTTCCCTTGGAAATGCTTTCTGTCCCTGCCAGTTACCGAATGCAATCAGATAGCTTTGCATGGGCCAGAATACCAATTAAGCACCGTGCCTGGGATGCACGCTGCTCCCTCCGTCAGAAGCTCGATGGTTCATCGGCAAGTGAGCCGTGTATATTGATAAGCAAAAAGCCTGAACCACAATGGAGGCAAAATCTATTTCTTGAAAATGCTTTCAGAGAGCAGTTTGAGAAGGAAAGGGGAAAGGGGACAGGCAGCATGTAAAATGGCTAGAAAAATGAAACAGGAGGGAAGATTAATGGAAGCGGGATCAAAAAAATATTCAATTAGAACTCGCAGGCCTGGTCACATTACTCTGTGTTATTGTACATCTTGTCATTACCCAAATCTGTTGCTAAAGTGTTGGCATTTGTCTTCATTATGCAGTAAAATGGTATAATGAATAGGTTACAAATATGATGGAGGAAATGCCCTGGAATTATCACAATGCCTGAAAATGAAAAATGCCTTAATTTAGATTACTGGTGTGTGGCATCTGCCAAGTGCACAGACAGATGTGAAGAGTGTGACATGATTTTGTTCTGAGGATGCCTTCAAAGTTTCTGTTCCCCTTCAAAGGGGTTTTCAGGCTGAATCCTTCCTTAAAAAGCCAATGTCAGGGGTGTGATACACAGAGAGCAGCATTTGACATATTTCTCGGCTGCAAGGAACTGCACAGCTTCCTATCTTAGGTCTGGTTTTAGAGACTTCGGCAAGCAGCACTGCTGCACATTTCAGGTGGAGAGTTGGTTAATGTATATATTATGACTTTTAACAATTAAATTAAATTTGGGATGGGAAAAAAGCTACAGTCTCAGCCTAGTTAATTAGACATGATTTAGTCTTCAGAACTGCAATGATCCATATAGACATGTTACCTTTCAAGCTCAATTTTGCATTTGACTGATTATTTTCTTCTAGAAAGGCCTTTACAGGACATTTAAACCTAACATTTGGCCTAGTTTAAAACTTCAAGATTCTGAAAATCAGTACCAGTACATAATAAAGAATTTTATATTAGAACTAGGATAGGAGTTAATATTTTACTGAAAGTTCAAATAAAATCTTAAATAATATTGAAGTCCTATTTCAGTAGTAGGGTTCATAGCCCTCCTTTTCCTAGATGTGTATTAACTTTAATAAAGCTTCCTAATGACTGCAAGGACTGTCCACCCAGGCTGACATCCATGCTTTCAAACTCATGACGAAGTACGTATCATAAAAATAATGTGTACATTTATGTTGGTTTTGCTTGGCCCAGTTTTTGCTAATGGGCGGAGGGGGGGCCCACAAAGATGGCTCCTGTGTGAAGCTTCTGGAAGCTTTCACCATGTCCAGCAGAGCCAATTCCTGATGGCTCTGAAGATGATGGACATGCTGCTGGCCAAGGCTGGGCCAATTAGAGATGTTGGTTGTGCCTCTGTGATAACATATATAAGAAGGAATCAAACAATGGGTGCACGCACTTCTTTTTAGCCAGGGGAGGAAGAGGAGGAGATGAGAATATGTGAGGGAAAACAACATGGAGACACCAAGGTCAGTGGAGAAGGTGGGGTAGGAGATGCTCCAGGCACCGGAGCCGAGATTCCTCTGCAGGCTGTGGTGATGACCATGGTGGAGCAGCTGTGCCCCTGCAGCCCATGGGGTCAACAGAGGATGCTGTGATCCCACAGCCCGTGGGGAGGTGCCCCATGCCGGAGAGGGTGGATGCCTGGAGGAGGCTGTGGTCCAGTGGGAGTCCCAGTGGAGAGAGAGGCCTTGCTCCCGAGATGGAACAGCCTGGCCTTGGAGGTCTGCACCGCGTGGGTGAGGGACCCCGCGCTGCAGCAGTTTTGGGAGGACTGTCTGCCGTGGGGCGAGCTCACACTGCTGCAGGTTTGGGCAGGCTGCTGCTTGTGAGATTGGGACCCATGGCTATGCAGAGGAAAAGACTCCTCTCCCCGAGCAGCAGAAGAAGATCTCGGTGATGAACTGACCTACCCCCGACCATGCCTTGACCCCTGTGCTGCTGCTGGGAAGGAGGGAGGGGGGTGAGTGGATAAATGGTGTCTTTGGAGGTTTTATTTCACTTCTCATTTACTCCTCTGACTCTGTTAGCAATAAATCGCTTTGCAACTTCAAGTTCAGCCTGTTTTCCCTCAGTGCATCTTCACCCAGTTCCTTGTCTCAACTCATGAGCTCTCTGTGTGTTAATTATTTTTCTCTCCTCTCCCAAGAGTGGCAGAGGAGAGCAAGTGAGTAGATGTTGTGGGTGCCTGGTATTTGGCCAGGGTCAAACCATGACAACATTAGAGAAGGAGAATAAGAAGTCACGCTGTCATCCAGCAAGGATGCAAACCTGAAGCTGGAGGAAAGTCTGCCAGCTTAGTCCTCTGCTAGAGACAGTTGTATGATCTTCAGCAGGTCTTGGTAGGTGCCTGGACTTTGTGTCCCCACCTGGAAAATGGGCATAAGGAGTGGAGGAAGGAAGGCTGAAAGGGATATTCTGTCAGGAATTGCTCTGTCTAAAGTGAATTTTGTGGGGCGCTCAACACTTAGAGAAGTGGGTTTGATGGAAGCAAACTTTTAAATTATTTCCTTCAGTTTTTGAAGACTGCCACCTTTCATGGCACTGCATGCAGAGAGTGCAACACAAGAGAAGCTGTTTTCTACCTTGAGTGTGAAAAGCGAAGTACTCTGATGGAGATTTGTACAGTTGTTCTTACTAAATTCTTTGTCTTGTGTTGCCATCTTTATTTGATTACCATGTGTTATTTTGACATAGATCAAACACTCGGGTGGGATATCATTTCTATATGAGCACCATGTTATGTTTCATTAGATTAAATGATATATAGGTATTTTTGCTTCACCGTGAATGGTACATGTATTTTAAACATGTAATATGCTGAAGCTGATGGGATTATCCTTTCAGAGGATTATTCTAGTTTTATACTTCATAAATGCAGCTAGATTCTTCATGGTAATGTTTCACTGTTTACTTGCACATTTGGAACCAGATGGCTCAGAAAATGGATAAGATGATACCAAATCTCTCACTTCTCAGTCACTGTTGAATTGAATCCAGCCTTGGTTCAGAGTAACCAAAAGTTGCTACTCTCTGACAGCTGTTTTGCGGCTTAGATGTTTCCAAGAGGACAGGTGTCCACCACAGAAAAAAGAAAAAAATCACCTGCACAAATAGAAGGTTGCAGCAGAGGAGAGTTTATTGGCACTGAAAACAGACTAAGGTCTCTGATCATTGGATTAAGTGTTGCAAAAGAGAGTCCACAGCTCTTTCTGGAAATACCTAAAATGTCTAAATCCTGCTGTACCCCTACCGTGCACCCATGGCTGTCAGTAAGCTCCTGTAATATCTTTCATGAAGTGCTGGTCAACAGCAGCTGAACATGAGCCAGGGTGTGCCCAGGTGGCCAAAAAGACCAATGGCATCCTGGCCTGTAACAGGAAAAGTGTGGCCAGCAGGACCAGGGCACTGATTGTCCCCCTGTACTCAGCACTGGCGAGGCCATACCTCAAGTTCTGTGTCCAGTTCTGGGCCCCTCACTACAAGAAGGACACTGAGGTGCTGGAGTGTCCAGGGAAGGGCAGCAGAGCTGGGGAAGGGTCTGGAGCACAAATCTGATGAGGAGTGGCTGAGGGAGCTGGGGGTGTTTAAACTGAAACAAAGGATGCTGAGGGGGGACCTTATTGCTCTCTACAACTGCCTAAAAGAAGGCTTCAGTCAGGTGGGGGTTGGTCTCTTCTCCCAAATAAGAAATGACAGGACAAGAGGAAATGGCTGCAGGTTGTGCCAGGGGACGTTTAGATTGGATATTAGGAAATATTTCTTCACCAAAGGGGCTAGTCAGGCATTGGAACAGGCCCCCCAGGGAAGGACACCACCCCTGGAAGTGTTAGGAAAAAAAAAAAGAGTGGATGTGGCTCTCAGAGAAATAGTTTAGGGGTGAACACAGCTCTGCTGGATTAACAGTTGGACTTGATGATCTTAGAGCTATTTTCCAACCTTAATGATTTTATGATTCTGTTCTATGATTCTACTTTATGTTGTAAATTCACCCAAATGCTGTGCTGGTTTTGACTGGAATAGAGTTAATTTTCGTCGTAGTAGTAAGATGGGAGTATGATTCGTATTTGTGCTGCAAACAGCAGTAGTAGATGTTTTCACTCTTGGACAGTGGTTTTACCTAGCCACATTCACGCCTACTCCAAAGCGATTGGAGACCTGGACAGGCAAATGCAGCTTTAAAAGTTTGGCTGCATGGTGGGATACAATACCTAGGTGAAAGTGAAGGTTTTGGAGATAGTTTCTGGTTGTAGGTGCTCACAGCTGAGGTATATGGCCAAAACTTTTTGGTGCGTTGCCTCCCAGTGTTTATTGCATCATCTCTTTGGACTTGATGATCTTGACTTAAAAGTCTTTTCCAACCTAAACAATTCTGGGATTCTGTGATTACTTCTGAGCAATGCTCACACAGTATCAAGGCCTTTTCTGCTTCTCACACCAGCCTGCCAGCGAGGGGCCTGGCGCTGTACTGGCTGGAGAGGACGTAACCAGGACTGCTGACCCCACTGCCCAAAGAGCTGTCCTATGCCGTATGGTGTCATGCTCAGCATACACAGCTGGGAAAAGAAGAAGGAAGAGGGGGGATGCTTGGAACGATGACATTTGTTGACCTTGTTCTCAAGCCATCCCTGTGCATGACAGAGCCCTGAAGATGGCTGAGAACACAGGCCTGTCCATGAGACATGGTGAATGAATTCCTTGTTTTGCTTAGCCTGCAGGCACAGCTTTTCCTTTACCTATTAAACTGTTATTAAACAGATTCTCTTCCGTATCCCATGGAGGGGGTGGGGAGCAAGTGAGCGACTGTGCGGCGTTTCTTTGCTGTCTGGAGTTACACCACGACAAATGCGCATAAGATGAAATGCTGTAATGTTTTCCCTCCCTTTGAAATAAAGCTCTGATCTTTACAGCTTACAAGTTGGCTCCCTGATGTACAAATAGTTCATTACAGAACTCGTGTAATGGTAACAGTGTAGGAAAACATTTATAATGATAGGGATGCCAGAACTAAAGAAGCAGGATGATCTCCATGTTTTTTTAATCATTATTTCTTAGCAGAGTGTGACTGGTACAAAAGGGGGGAAAATAGTCTCCATTCTGAAGATGGAACCAGAGGGGAAAATCTATCATTGATTGGAATTAGATCTATATTTACCAGAAGGATTCATGTCACAAGATCTAAAGCTGTGATTCTGATTACTTATTATTAATGCTGGGGGAAACTTGATGCAGGGATTCACGTGGTAGCCTGAAACACAGGAGTCCCATGTCCTCTTGCTGCTTTTGCCCTGAGAGCTTTTTGTGTGTATTTGAACTAGTCCCTGTGCTTTCATTTTCTAAATGTAGAAGTATATCACTCCTCTTCCTAAATGCAGCAGCATGGGTTAAGTAAATTCAGATCTGTGTACGAGTGCCTCAGAGAGACAGCCCTGGCACAAGCTCCAGCAGGCAGACAGAGCTCCTGCTAGACCTCTCAGGATGGAAAAGGTTAGTGAGCCCGGCTGCATTCCTTTTGCACCGCATTTTTATTTCTTTTCTTTCTCACAAGTTCGTGTTGATCCTGCACAGCCTGGCAATGGTATTCCCAACCTTCCAGCACAACCTTGGCCAGAAGGATCTCTGCCCAAGCTGGGGGTGTGAGGCTTCTCCAGGGGTAAGCCAGGAGCAGGAATGTGTTCTTTGGTTCCTGGTATTATCCCTTCACCAACTTGAGCCAGGGAAACACAGGACTAACCTGGCGCAGCCAGTTGGAAAGGTGTTGATGTTGAGTTGAGAATGAGTGCAAGCAACAGCAGCCTGATCTGCAAATTCAACTTGGTGTCTCCTTTCAGAAAGAAGCCATGACTTTTTTACTGGGCACTACCGGAGGGCTGAGTATCAAAGCAGTAAGTGTGGCAAAAGTAAAATGTTGTCTGCTTTCCGGCCATTTGAGAATAATTACACACCAATTAATTGACGAAAATGACATCTGACACTGTCAGTGTTCAGAAGTGTCACATATTAGACCCCAAAAAGTAAATGAGACACATATTCATTTTAATTAAAATGTTATCAAGAGGTGCTGTTGACCAAGAAGCCCATTAACAATAATCTGCTTTAGTAACAAGTGAGCTAGTCAATTTATTGAACTGAACTAAAAAGCAAACCCAGTAACAGCTGCCCACTGAGCAAGTATTTGATCTTTCAGCTTTCTCTGATTAGCAGGGGGAGGCGTTCCCTGAATATTATGGACTTTTGTCTACTTTCTCACTACTTTGTGGTTACTTGTAGAAACTGTCTCCATGGTGCAATCAGCATTTGCTCATCAAACTTAAAAGGGAGCTTTACTAGCAGATCCAACTTCAAAGAAGACATTTATAGAGAGAGCAGTTGCCGGGTACCATTATTTTCTTTTGTGCCTCAGCTGTTAAAATCTTTGAGCAGGGTGGACTGTTTTCCTTGGAGATCTGGCTCTTTTACACACAGAGGCTGGTGCACAAGATTTGAGGGTTGCAGCAGAGGTAGGCTGCTTGCAAGGTAAAATGACATGATCTCATGAATTTACCTTTTCGACCTAAATTCACTCACTTCACTCTCTAGGATTGATTACCGTGTGCTAAGGAGCATTAAATTGGCCAGGTACTTCCTCAGCAGATTTCTGGTGAAAAAGGCCAAACCCCTTGCTATGTGAGCAATAGGCATGAGGGTTATTCTAGAATCAGCCATTATTTCAGCATAAATTTTAATAGTTTCACAGAAAAAACCTCAAAAGCAGACAGAGTGGACTCGTATGTCCAAAATACAGTACAATCGATGGCAGGTTAGTTCTCTTTTTCACAGGGAGGAGTTCAAAGCTTTGGATTCTTCCTGAATCCATCATCAAGCAGGATGCATCAGCTTTCTTGAATGTGGGAGAGTGCACCAGGTCCAGAAGCCCTCCAGAAGCCTTTCTAAAAGCTCTGTTTTAATGGTTATGGTCCAAGAGGAAAGAATTCTTATACCAATTCTGCCGACTTCTGTCTGACAGAACATTTCAGGTTGGAAAATGAATCCTGTCAAAAAAGCACTGGTGCCTTTTAAGTCCTGCTGTGGACAATGGACACATCTGTCACTTACTGTTCAGAGGGCATGCCGTGTTGAGCCAAACTGAAAGTCAGTGAGATTTTCAAAACTTCACTCGTTTTGAAAACAGTAGCCAGCAACCACTGGTCCAGATGTTCACCCACGAGTATACTCCAGGTAGAAAGAACAGCAGCAGTCTCTGAAATGGAAAAGATTGATGATAAAACTGGAATTAGGTTTTCTTATATTTTCGTGTTTAATCAGTCGGAATTCTTCTTAGAAATGCAGACACGTATAAAAATAAACTCACATATTAGAATCTGAAGGATTCTTCTCATATTTTGTGCCAAATATTTTGGAAGATTTGGCAAGAAATAAAGAAGTGAAATACTAAAGGAATGACTCCACAGAACTTTAAAATGTCTTTTTAAAAATGAGCTTCAGCACAAAATTTTCGTTTTGACAATTTTAAAATACCTGTATTGGCACTAGAACATTTGCAATTATTTCCAGTACAGGAATTGGAGTGAGGAGAGAGTAGATAGTGGAACTCTTGAAAGAATTAATATAATGTAATCCTGTTATGTCTGATCTGCTGTCCATCAACAGGGAAGATTATTGGCTCTACAAGACTCTTATTCTAGCTAAGTGTTATAGTATATTCAAACTTCAAATGCTATGATAAAATAGCATCTAGAAATCTATTTAACTTCCTCCACCCATTTTTGTTTAGTGAGACACTGGTGACTCTTTACTTGTTTCCACTGAAGTCTTTTGAAGGTCCTTTAAAAATTACTTTTAGTTGTTTTTCAGACGAAGGGTTTCATATTCTTTTGGAATTTATGTTTCTTCATGTCACTTGTCATGGACATCCCAATCCAAGTTCAGTTTATTTCCCTCATCCATGCATTTGATTTTTTTAGGACCAGTGGGTGGTTTCTCACGTGGGATGCTGGCAACTCTTCTTCTGTTTGTGGGGACGGGGACCCGGCCTGGAGCTAAATGTCTTGATCTGCCCCAGAACAAGCAGGAGCAGCCAGCAGCCCTGCCACAGGCTGAGCTCTGCTGCAGAGATCCCTCCTCACCCAGCCTGCACAGTGCGAAGTGGAAGAGCGAGATAGCTTGACTCAGAGGCTGCAGCAGCCTGTGGTCCCAGTGGTCACTCTTGGCATAGAACAGCAGTTGGTCTGAACATGCTGCAGATGGTGTTTTCCTCCTACAATCCTCTCCTCGAGAAAGGATTGCCTGCTTAAGCCTGGCTGGTTAGCACTTGGAAATGATGAGCAGAAACAGAGCTCGCTGAGGATCCAGACCATTTATTGTGTTCCTTTGGAATTTTTTTGTGATAACTCAGCTACCATTTAGCAAAAACTCACAGGAATTAGGTCTGTTGCTAATAATCAGTAGCTGACAACAAATTATGTAAACTCTGCACAAAATACCGGGCGTGGGTGAAGTTACAGCCTACGACAGATTTAGCATCCAAGGGCTTGATTTTTTAAGTCTTAGCTGTTCCTTAGTGTTGCAAGAGGGGAGACCTTGGCTGGCTCAGCCAGTCCTTCAGGTATGGATGGTAAACACACAAATGGAGGTCCAGGCAAGGAGTCTGCCTTTAGAGGATCTTCTCTTTCTTTCCATTTGTTGCACAGTACGATGTTAGTAATATGATTTTTTTTTTTTTTTTTTTACTTTAATTATAAATAAATGATAAATCATTTTCATTAAATAGCAGGGCCAAAATCAGATGCTGTTTCCAGGAAAGAATCTCATTAAGAGGAATGCACCTCTGGATTTTTTAAGATTTTTTTTTTTAATGGATGAGAAAGCAAACTTCAGAGAATAAATAGTCTCCAAAATTATCGTGTCTTCGTACTTTTTAATACGTGAAAAATGTAGGGTCTCAGCAAGGAGAGGTAATATTTACTTGTTCAGTGCAGCCAGGTAGAGCTTTCCAGATCCTCTCTGAGGAGCCAGGAGCCCACTAAACGGTACTGAATGAAAACATCCAATACACATTAGCTGTTTTTATTACAGTAAGTTCCTACACTGCCAAGAAAAGAACAACCACAATGATAGTAAATGCAAAATTGTCAACATTCTCCATCATTCTTACAGGCTTTGGCAAGAAAATATGGATTGTAACCATGATGAACTGAAAACAACATTACCAAAATAACTGGAATTTTCCCATTACCAGCAAAAGTGCAGCTATTAGAGTCTACTATTATGAGTGTAGCTGAATGTGTAGACATGTTTTGAATGACAAAAAAGCCTCAAGATTGGGCACCTTGCAAACATATTTCTGAAAACTGCTTCTGTCTTAGTTTCTGTGGTAATACTAAAATATGTAGCATATGTTTTCTATGTAAATATGTATGTGAATGTTTTGTATTATTTCCATAGAGCAATTAGCACAGTTTCATTCATTTTCTCTTTTAAGAGTCAAAATATCTTGGACTATGGTCTTTAATAGTTTTTTTTTTGTTGTTGAATTTGACATTATCTGTCACCAAGGTTAAATAAGGAAACACTGGCTGCTGGTAATACAATGGAAAGCTTTAGTGTAAAATCAATATTGTTTTAAGAACAATTTCCTCTAATTAGATTGAGATGATAACATGACTGATCTCTCAGGAGGTAAATTAACTTTCTATATATATACAGAATTTTGGTAAAAATATCATTGAGAAGGGGAACGCACCTCAGATCAGGCAATTCAAGTCGAAAAAACTCAGCTTCTGACTGGCCTGGTGATAACATTAGCAGAGTTTTTCATTTGCGAAGTATCAGATGCTTCCCTAATCTATTATTCACCTATTTATTTATGTGTGTGAGTGATTTAGATTTAAATATAATCTAGTACCAAGGAAAAAGAATATGTCAGTGCAGCGGACTTCCTGTCAATATGTTTTATGTCAATAATGTCTGTCTGGGCTGAAGAAGAATGGGGTTTTTTTGTTTTTTTGTTTTTATGCTCATTCATAATTATGTGATATAAAACAATATCAGTGCAGGATTGGCTGTAACTTGCAGCAGCCTGTCTGAAGGTGGGGTTTGGAACACACTGCTTAAGGGAAGATGCTGATGGCAGAAGTTTCTTAGGATCATAGAATCGTAGAATATCCTGAGCTGGAAGGGAACCACAAAGCTCATCGAAGTTCAACTCAAGGTCCTGCACAGGACCATCCCCAAGAGTCACACCAGGTGCCTCAGAGATTTTCCAAACGCTTCTTGAGCTCTGTCAGCCTTGGTGCTGTGACCACTTCCCTGGGGAGCTGTTCCAGTGCCCAACCACCCTCTGGGTGAAAACCATTCTCTTATTCCCTTCGAATCAAACATTTGCTTCAATGGTGGAAGTAGAGTGAAAGATGACGTGAATAAGTGGTGAAGTGATGAAGATGAAATAAAATGGGTGCATTCTACAGGTGTTTCTCTGCAATAATAAAGAGATTCCTTTGCGTATGGGTTTCTGGGGGGAACAAAAAGAAATAGGCCAACAGCTTCAGTACAAGAACATGGAGCTCACCAGAATTAATGCTTTTCTGGGGTACGAAGAAAAGCAACTCATTTTCTACAAGCCATTATCTCCTTCACAAGCAGAGAAAACTGTTGAAAGTCCTGTCCAAAACCAGGGACACAATCAGGAACTACGCTTTAAATGAAGGGCACGATTTTATTGTCGTGTGTACTGTCGGTAACCCAGATTTATCAGCCAAGATTGTTGACTTTCTTACCAACACTGGAACAATTTTAAGCTTTCTTTTTCAGCCACAGCTACTTGGAGTACTGCAGGGTTGTGCTCAGCCCTTGTCCCTTGCAGAAGGAGTACACAGTATGCACTTTAGCATCTTTGTGTTCTAAGACAATTTTTTCTGGTTTGCATGAGCTGACGTGATCTTCTGTTCTGCATGATCAAATGTCAAAGGCGACACATAAAGTCATTAGTTTTATTCAGATCTAAAAGACAGTGCTCAAAGTATCTACGTATTAAAGAGTTAGTCAATAAAAGAAAAAAACAATGTACAATTGCTCACAACATGGGAGAAAGAACGTGGTTGAATTTGTTGTCTACAACTTCTATTTTTATTTGTGATTGAGTTTCAGTAACAGATGATTGCAGCACATAATTTAATAATCAGCTCGTGGATGGTTCCGTAAATATAGTAAAGATCACTATCTCATTGAGGTATGTAGCTGGTTGAGTAGATGACAAACGAGCCCGGAGCCTGATCAAAAGAAAGCCCTGACAGAGAAAGGGTCTGGAGATTTTCTTGAGTTTTTATTGAACATTACATCTGAACCTAAATATCTCTTCAATCTCCCTAGGGTCAGAGGAAGAGAGACAAAGGAGAGTGGGACTCCAAACCTCCTGAGAAATGAGGTGAAAAGGGCATCAACGAAACCAATTTCACAATCAAATTGCTGTAGGTTTTAGAGATGCTGATAACCTGCTAATACCCCAACAATAAAAAAGCAGATAAACAGCACCACCCGTTCCTGTCTTCTTCGTTATCAAGTCAGTAAAGAGGTGTCCTCATCTCACCGGATATTTAAAATGCTTAGACACTGAGTGACAAAAGCAGAAACAACAACTTAAGTGACAATCATGGTGGCAAACAGTCAAGTGAGACAAGGCTTTTGCAGGAAAAAAAGTACTTTGCAGGACACAGGGGCTGTTAATGCTGCCCAAACCTTTTCAGGTTACTAAACATTAGCATCCCTCCAGGTTAATATGGCTGTGACATTCATCTGCTCTCCCATTGTCTCAGCAGCATTCATAACAGGGTCAGTTTAAAAGATCGAATTAATTGATGCCACCAAAGACGTCAGTTAACGCTTTCACCCTTCGCTGTAGGGCTGTGATGGATGACGGGCCACCTTCTAGATTGCAGATGAATCAGACCCTGCTCTGCTGGTTGATTTGGTTTATCCTCAGATGGAAGTTAAATCCATAAAACACCTTCCTTTTGCTGTGCTGCCTTAGGGCTCGCTGCCTCTGGAATACTAAAATAATTACAATTGCCAGTGCAGCTCCACATCTTTAGGTTCAGCTCCAGCCTCTTTGGCACACAGTCTGTGTGACCTTGGACATTCACTTAATCTCTCCATGTATTATTCTTTTTTTTGTCTTTTGTCTGTTCTGATTTTATAGTCTCCAGGGCACAGAGGCCTGTTGCTTATCACAGCATGAGGGTATCTGGCTACTATTGTTATGCAAAGTAAATTATGAAGTGAAGTTATTAATACTAAATGTCTTATACTGGTAGAAATTTAGCATTTAATAACCCTTCCCTGTTTAAAACTGTATTCTGTACCCAGTTGTTTTCATAGCAGCTTAAGGCAAAAGGGCATAGAGTTGAAGCTGTAGTGTAAGGGAAGCAGTGACAGCTGCTGTGTTTTTCAGCAGGCTGCAGAAATTAGTTGGGACTGTGCAGACATCACATCGAGCCTAAAAGTTTTACCACCTCGCCTAAAATTCAAGCAGTATCTATCTCAGCTCCTGAAGTTTCAGTGTGGTCATAAAACAGTCAAGTGCTGCCTCCAGGTTCACCTCCCATCCTGGCAGAGCAGCAGTGCCGTAGGTCATTGCCACCTCTTCAGCCATCAGCAAAAGTTGCTCTCATCTTCTGGACATCTTTCCCTGAACTTCTGTCAAGACTTGACCCTGCTAACATATCTGACTGGCTGCTTTTTGTGTTTTCCTGAGTCCGTTTTCACAGCATCTGGAAGAAATCTGAGAATGTACGTTTTAATAGGAGCACACTCTCGGACGGGGTTAGTGGGGAGCATTGCCGTGTCTGGAGTTTTGTTGGGTGCACTTTTCAGTGCCTTACTTTTCCCCTCACGTTATGCCTGTTAAACACATGCATTTTCCCTCATTTCCCTATAGTATAATAGAATATCCTGGTTTGCAAGTATTGACTAACAAATGGGATAGACTTGAATAAAATATCACTCTCGATATTTGATGGAGTAAATGTGCAGGCAAGTGACATTTCCTGGGGTGCAGTAAAAAATTGTAGGAAATGTTGCTTCTCAGCTCTAGTGGTGTTTGCAGCCTATCACCTCAGCAGCGTGTGAGCAGAGGCAGGAGGAATCCTGGCCCGGACTCCCTTGGGCGCTGAGATGTACATTGAAAATATTGCACCCTCTTAGCTGACCTGCTTAAAAGTTTTCATTCTTTGATCAATGCATGTAGCAAATCTTAACTCTTAATAACTTTGTGCTGCCAGTGCCTGCTGGCCTGTCAAAGCCCTCACACGCATGAGCGAGGAAGCAATTGTCTGCTTTGCAACTGTAATTCAGCTACATCTTTTTAAAAGTTGTTTCTTGGGGGATTTTGTGTAGGTTGTTTTTTCCTTTTAATGTGCTTTCTGCAATGCAGCTGTGTCTTGCTGGCAGGCAGAAGTGTCTGTAAGCTACTTTTTTTCCCCTGTTTTCAAGTATTCATTTTGCATCTGCCATCTCTGCAACAGGGACTGTCCAATTTGCAAGTGGGCACTGTTCCATCTGAACAGACGGGCAGGAGTGGAGACAGACAAAAGATCATATGGAGCAGTCATCTAAAAAGTGTGCTGGTGAACCTGATCAAGTGGCATGGATTTTTCTTTATTAATGTTTTGGGTTTTGCTTTGGTTTTGGTTTCTTGTTGGCTTTTTTTTTTTTTCCAGAAGATTTAGAAAATCCATCACAAACTGCTTTACAGGGCAGCCATTAACACAATTGACAGTAACGCCATACCCTGAGTGAATGTTGGGCTTGAAAACTGAGCTTGACCTCTCCTCTCAGGCTGTGATTTCTTGT
>VZRN01002121.1:1136064-1177255 GCA_013397935.1 Dasyornis broadbenti
TTTTTTTGGTAGGTATGCTTATTAGCCAGGGCTGTATTTCCTTGGCTGCTTCTTTCTAGGTAATGAAAGGAATGGCATCATTTGTCTGTTTTCTGAGGATAATGTAAGCAGCACAAGCCTCGATGCAAAACATTTTTGGATTTAAGTGAGTAGCAATTGTCTTTTTGTGAAGTCTGTGACAAGTAGATTGTTTTCCAATGAAATCAAGTACACTATCACTGCCCACCTAAATGTTGTGGATTGTCCACTTTTCAGGACATACAAAAGCAATAAGATCGGTGCAGTTTTCACGTTTTCTCCTGGGCAGCTCCCATGCCCTAATTCCTATTTCTCTTTCCAAGGCGTGTTCATGCTGCCATTGCTCCTTTGGTTCACACTGCTGCATGCTGCAGTGTGAGCCCAATCTGAAACACGGACTCAGAATAGGAAATGAGGAAAAGCTACTATGTATAGCTGCCTTCATTGCCATTCTCAGGCACCTGCAGTTTCTCATTCTTCATTTCATACTCCTGGTTGCTGATTTTAAAAGAAAGGACATATAGCTCTTTCTAAAAGAACAGATTTTTTCTTAAGGAAAAAAAAATATTAGTTAAAAGTCACCACAATCTAAATTCTGGTGCCCAAACTGAATGGCAGATATGACAATACTATTATTATTTTTTGTGATGAATTTCAGAAATCTTAGAACCTTTACAAATATCTTCACTAGCAATTTTGACCATTTTGACCCTCTAGCTCTGCATGAGGCAGGCTTTGCTACTTGCAGCTGGGCTCTGTGCCTGACTGGGGAATAATTTCAAGCAGGTTTGTTGTTTTCTTGCTTGCTAGAGAAGTGAGGCTCACACGATTGCCTCGAAGCTGAGCTTCCTGATTTTGCACTAAAGGGCCAAACAAGCTCTCAAAAAGCTGAATTTAGATATTCCAAAGGGATTTGCTTGGATAGTAGTGGTTTGAGTGTGTGTCATGCCTTAAAGCAGGCTAAAGGAAACAGTGGAGGAGGCAGCAGATGCCATAAGGGGGTCAACTTTACCCCTGAGCCAGAGGGAAGAAATGGATGTCTGTGGTGAATCAGAGAGCTTCAATCAGACACCTGAAATAGTATTGTTGATATTCAGCCTATCTTCTGCCGGTATAATACAACATCCCTGCAAAGGTTAATCAATTTGAATGTTAATATCATTCTTATTTTCCAGCCATTATCTTTCGAACGTATGGTGTGCGCTTGTCATCTTCCAGGATTAACAACATGACAAGTCTGAACTTTTAAAAGCAAGACACTTTTTGGTTATTGGAGAGCAGAAAAAGGTCACAACGCTTTGTACAAAACCGAACCGTGTACACTTCCAGGCCCGTCCTTTGCCTGCTCCTCTCAATGATTTATAAAGCATGGAGAATAAAAGGGCCAATTTGGTAAGAAGAGGGACTGCTCTGCTTATGTGTACAGTGTAAGAGGAATTATTGTACAGGATAAAAGGAATTAGCCGTGTAGGTTGACTCTTGCAGCCTTGTTCTGGTTGGCACAATATAATAATTTCATTTGTTTCCTGAGAGTGAAACACACTGGGTGCAATTCACCATTCTGCCTGATTCTCTCTAGAAGTTATTTTTCGGTTGCAAATAACAGTCACAGAGAAATGAGAAAATGTATTGGCATCGGTGTTCCCTTGATGAGTGTAAGGCAAAGGAAAAGTCAAGTATTTGCTTTTCTGCTGTGGCTGCTTTTGTCCTCGGGGACTGCTGAAACTTTAAATCAGAGTCCTAATTGGCACTCGGGCAGCCATGAAATACCAGAAGCTTCAAAAGGAGCTTAAGAGAGTAGTTGCTGCCTTTTCCTTGCTCCATCCTTTGCTATCCACAGCACACACAGAACAAGGATTTGGGAGGTAGAGTTATTGGCGTTAAATCTTGCTGTGTGACTGGCTCAGACTTTGTAAGACTAGGCACCCCTGAGCAAGGAGCTGACATTGAAGTCATAAACCTGCAGCAAATTACACTGTGCAAGTAAGTGATTGGAAGTGTGACATGATTTGCCCTGGCTCATCCGCTGTGTTTTTGCTGCTCCTCGGGTAAGCCTGCAATGCTTTCAAGGGTTGTGTTGTCATTTACAGCTTTTTAAAATCAAGATAGCTCGCAACAGTCAATGAATCCATAGTCTAAGGAGTCAGGAAGAGTGGGATAGGGACGAAAGGGATGGATGAATGAAGGAATTCCACTTGTGGGAGCCTGGGGGCAGAAACACTCCCTGCTTGGCTAGTGCAGTTGTAATCCCTGGTTTGGAGTTTGCCACTTCAGACCACCTTGGCTGACTAATGGCTGCCTCCACTGCTCCCTCACCTCTGATGCATAATTTGAACTTATTAACCCGGCACCAAAACCTGCTTTTATCAGAAAGACCCCTTCACAATTGTGGCAATCAGGGTAGGAGCAATCACAAAGCATTAATGGAAAGTCTTGCTATCTGCTCAGTGTTGGTCCCAGTGCTTTTGAATCCCCTCTTGCACTGTGCAAGGATGATGAAGTAGGAGCAAGCACAGCTGGAGCTGTTAGGCTGTTTCAGTCTAGATGGATGAAGGCAGCAATGGTTGTTGGAAACCAGGAAAATTGATTTTTTTTTTTTTTTTTTACATCAAATATCGTCTACTCCTAATTTAATTTCTCCAGTTTAGGACTGCTATTCAGCTGTTGAAAGCTGTTCTTGGTGATGATTTGTACACCATGCTGGAGAGACAGCACAGCTGGAGCAGATGTTCTCCTCTGTCCTTTCTGCTGGCAAAATGGAGGGAAGTGGGGAGACCACTCTAAATCTAATGCCGAGGCAATGAAAGTTGTTCTAAATTCACTTGAAACCTTTGCTTCCAATAGAAAACAAGTCATCCTTGTGCAGTGGCAAGGGTGGGTCTGCTCAACAAAGAGGGTCATTGAAGGCCTGGATATTTTGAGCAAGCTTTGCTGGATTTTAAGGAATCCCAAAACATAAAACCCAAAGATAACTTGGAGGGCTAAAACCCAAAGATACCCAGAGAGCTACAACCCAGAGATACCCGCAGAACTGATGCCCTCAGACACTTTGGCTAGCATATATCACTTAGGTTTGCTGAGAGGACGTCAGAGAAACACTTCTTGTTTTGCTCTTTTTCAGCTGATGCAATGTAAGTCAGGCATGAATATTGAAACGTGCCAGAGCCCCCTCTTGGTTCCAGACGAGATTTTCTTTGGTGCTTTGCAAAGAGAAGAGGGTGCACCGCACCCTGAACCATGTAGTCCCAAGAAGAGTTTCCTAGAGGACAGAAAACCCAGAATTTTAAGAGAAAGCCATTAAATTTGGTACGAGACACTGGAAAATTTATAAGGGAAAATTCAATACCATGTGCACAACTTTGAGTGTGGACTGAAACTCCGTTGTCTGGAGTAGATTGATTGTGGGTTTGAGCTATTTTCTTACAGCTGCATAAGCAGCTGTAGCTATTTATCGATCCTGACAGTTCCAGAGTTATGTCACAGAAATGACATTGTACAGGGAGTACGGGATTTTGGTTACTGAAGAGCAGAGAGTATAGCTTTTTATGATCATTCTTCTTCCTGCATGGCAGAGGGCATTCAGGCACTCACAGGGTCTGTACCCTCAGAAAGCCACCACTCCACAGGGCTGAGACTGGTGCTGAGAGATCCCTGTGGTTGTGCTCACATCACCACCATCTCGAGCTGCAAGCTTATCAGCTTTCTTTCTGAACTCTTCCCTTACCCCCTTCTGCCATAAAAGTGAGTGTATGTGTGCGAGCATACAGAAATAACATCATCAAGCACAAAGATAAAATAATTAAATACAGCAATAGTGCAAAATAGTGGTGAGAACTGTTTACTAACCCTCACTTAGTTAGTTCTTTGTGAATTCTCAATATCCGTGTCACACTAGTATTACCTTGTTCTCTGATAGAGGACTTAATGTAAGTTCTGTTCCTATGGGGGTGTTTTTACAACATTTGACTATATTGTGTGCAGTATTTTCAGCCTCCATCGAATGGAATGGGCTGTTCCTTCACTTTTCAGCTGTGGAAGTGCAGCCTGTAGTGAGAGTTGGGCTCAGCTTTTCCGGGTGATACCAGCTTTGCGAGCAAAATACAGTGGCACCTGGGCAACCTCACCAACCATCCTGAAGTTGCTCATGTGTGACAGGCTGGAGCTCAGCTAGCAATTCAGATGGCAAGGTAGTGTAATGTGGAGGAAACTGTCCATCCATCCATCCATCCATCCATCCATCCATCCATCCATCCATCCATCCATCCATCCATCCATCCATCCATCCATCCCTCCATCCATCCATCCATCCATCCATCCATCCATCCATCCATCCCTCCATCTGTATGTCTGTCTCTTTCAATGTTGCAAATTTGAAATGAAAAAGTAACAAGTTTTTTAGTTGTTGTAAGTAGAAAGTGCCCATTTCACATGGTCATATCCTGAAGGAGAGCTGCTTTTTGATGCCAAACTCCTTGTTAGTGGAACTTGATAGGTCTAATCAGTGTCGTGTCTGGGAGTGTAATTAAAACATTAATTCATTTACTTATTTATTTTTCTATTTATTTATTACATGTATCCATGCACTACACAGGAGTAACTTATTTTTATTTCCATCTTTTTTACTGGAAACTTAGAAGCCAATCTGCACAGCTGGACTGAAGAGTAACTTTCAATTATGTATTACCTTGATTTCATCAAGAAAAATGAGACCTACTTTCATAATAGTACAGTACCTTTGAAAGAAGTAACAATATGACAAATATTGATTTCTGTCAAATAAAAGAAATAACACTCGATAGTATTGCAATCACAAAATAGCTGAATTAGGTTATTTAAAAAACTAGTTTATAGTCATGAATATCTTCATTTACTGGAAAATTAGTGAAATGCTTAGTGTTTGATAGCACAGGTTTTTGTTTGCTGCTTTGCTAGAAGATATCTCTTTCAGGCACTTTAACTTTTGGTATTGGTCTAATTCTAAACCCCCAAATGTTGTTGGCAGGGTTCTTTACCTTGAATCAAGGCTATTATTATAAAAAATTCACAATTCTGCCAATGAGAACGAGATAGTAATTTCTCCTGGCAGGCTAATTTAGACAACTTTTCAGGTATGCTTTTTTAAGCAAGAGTTGCATGAGAAATGTGAAAAATGTTATCACTTACCGGAAATGCAAATGTGGCATTTGTTCAGCCTAATATGAATGCCTCTGCACCAGGCAACACCACCAGAAGTGCCAATTAGGATGCAGTCCTGGTTCCAAAAATTCACCCTTTCTTTTCAGCTAATATGACATTTATGTGTCTCGTCTTCTTTTCTTTCAAAGCCTGGCTGGGTTTCTACCTACTTGCACAGAAATACCAGTCGTGCTTGAATTTTACTTTAACTAAAAACCTGTTATTGTGCCAGGCATCAATACAGAATGGTTGTGCATGTAATGTGTTTTATTACAGCCGGGATTTAAAGACCAGTGCCATATAGGTCAATCAGTGTTACGAATGACAGCAGTTGTTATCTGCTAGTGAGGACAGCAGTATAATAATAATGTTTATTGCACATCATTTTTCAATGATTTTATGCTATCATTTAGGAGATGAATGAAATGGCTCTCTAGCTGACATGAATGTAAATAAATTAAGCATTAAGAACCAGAGAGTTCTAATCATCTTTCTTTAAGATTGCACTAAATGGTTGCAATCAGTGAAATAGATGAGAGATTGCATTAAATTGCTCTTCCAGATACTATATCATGCCAGCTCAAACAAGGTTCACATGCACTACAAAACAGCTCAGGTTGAAGGAGCAGCTGGAATGCCTCACAGGCATGCATTAGCTGAGAGTAATGCATTGGACGTGTACCTCTGCTTACAGTCTTTTGTATTAACATACATGGGGTGACAAAGAGAAACCCAAACAAATAGACAAGGGAAAACCTGGGCTGTTTTGTGGCAGGGATTTGCTCTCATTATAGATTTATATTAATGTATGCCATGGTTTAGAGGATTATGCAGGAGCACCGGTTGCAGTATTTTCTCAGCTCTTTCATTCAGCCTCTGCTGGGCTTTTTGGGATGTTATTGGAAATTCACAGGGCAAACAGATGACAGGTTGGAGAATGAAGGGAGGTTTGTTACTGTTGTGAGGAGAGAATACAGGCACTGTCATGTGGGTAGCAGACAGGCAATATCTGAGAAGCTGTCAACAGGACACATTAAGGCTGGGTTTTCAGGAGCCGACCTCTTATTCTGCCGGCACAAATCCACAAATTAAATTGTGTGAGCAGTTAGGTCACAGAGAGGTAGAGACTTCTGCATTCATCTGACCTAAGGCAGCCTCTCCAAAGTGAGTCTGAAATAGGAAGGGTCTTGGGGTCAGCAGAGACAGATTGGAAATTTGTCTCTTCATGTCTTTAAAGAGCAGCACAGTGAGCACAATTAAAATTGTGATTGTTCGGGTCCCCTGCTGCCAACAGTAGGAGCAGCAACCCTTTTCATTTAAGGGTAATATGGCCCAAAGTTATCTCATTACTGATGGTGTGCTAGTCCTGGCTGTGTGGCACTGCCTTGGCGGGGTGCTCCAAGCTCCAGCAGCTGCTCTGGAGCCAGCTGTAACCCAAGCCCTCAGCACCAGGCTATGCTGGAGCGAAAGGGACATTGTAACATTTCCCAGCTTCTGGGTTCACATCCTGTTGAACACTTTTCCTGTTAAGAATTAGAAAATTCCATCTTTCTGTATTTCCTTCCCTCCTACTAATTCATTGACCATGGTAAGCAGACCTGCTAGTTCTTACTTAAATGAAAAAATGGGGCTGTGTTGAACACTTAGATGTGGTTTTTCATCACCACAGTACAAGAAAAGAGTGAATGAAAGAAAAAACCTCAGTTTTCAGGTTTTATCCAACATTTTCAGTGGCTAACTAAGTCGTAAACACTTTTTTGTTGGTTTGGTTTGATTTGGTTTGGTTTGGTTTTGTTGTTTTTGTTATTTTTGTTATACTGGACATTCATTCAGTTTACTCAGGACTAGACAGGAACCAGCCAGGTCATATCCTACACAAATGTCAGCTACAAACACTTGGGTAAACAGGTGGGTATGTGACTGCATGCTCTTCACAGCCCGATATCCTTCCCAAAGAGTGACACCTGCATCTTTAAATGCCTTAAGGTTCAATAAAGAAAGCCTGCAATATGACTGCTCTTTCAAGCTACAGTGGGAGACAAAAGGAGTAATTCTGAGGGTTTGGGTTTTGGGGTTGGTTTTTTTTTTTTTTGGCTTTGTGGGGTTTTTTTTATGTTGTTGTTGTTTTTGTTGTTGTTGGTTTGGTTTGATTTTGGGGGGTTTTTTTTTTGTTTTGTTTTGTTTTGTTTTGTTTTGTTTTGTTTTGTTTTGTTTTGGTTTGGTTTGGTTTGGTTTGGTTTGGTTTGGTTTGGTTTGGTTTGGTTTGGTTTGGTTTGGTTTGGTTTGGTTTGGTTTGGTTTGGTTTGGTTTTTTTTTGGAGTATTTCTCATCCTTGTCATTGGGTCAAGATTTATGGCAGGGAGAAGAAAGGCTAAGAGAGGTTGTCGCCAAGTTTTTCAGAACTGATACTGGCTCATTCCACAAAGACAATCCTTATCTCATAAATTCATGGAAAAGAAATATGGGAGCACCTAACTTTTCCCTGTGACTCCCAGTTTCACTTGTGATCGCTAAAAAAAACCCCATTGGGTGTCTACGGTGTCTGATGCTTTTAGAACCCTGAGATGTTCCCAATAGGAGTGCTCTTCTGAACCCAGCAAGGGCGTGGTCTCCAAACTGTGGGGTTCTCCAGCTCCCAGAGGAATTCCTCTCTGTCACAGGTGGTGCCCAAGGAGTGCAGACATGGATGCACTGCATTGCAAGGAGACATCACCTGCATTTGGGCGGCAGCATTTGAATGCGTTGCCTGCCCAGCCGTGCCACGTCCTGCCTGTGCCTTGCACGTATGAGGCGATATTTTCAGTGCTACAGCTCCAGAAAGCTTCTAACTCAAGTCTCTAAATTAGGAAGTTTTAAGGCCCCACAATTCTGGCTGAAGTTAATGGAAGGGATGAGAAAACTGTACTTTAAGCGACGAAATTTCTGGTACCCAAGGGGTAGACAGACTTATGTTATCTTTCCATTAATGTCAGCTAATACACTTGGGTGGCCTGCTGTACTTTCGTTTATTTAAGACTTTAATCTTTTAACTTACAAAAAATATGGCTTAGTCCTAAGTATGAGAGCTGGCCACATAACCATTACCACTCAGCTTACATAGACAACGGTTTGCTGTCTGCTGAAGGGAGACAGAGCAGATAATCCTATCAACTTTTTACTTTTTCTCTCCAGAATTTAACTGCAGAATTTAGAGGCTTCCTCACAGCAAGTAGGGAGCATTGTTCAAGTGGAATTTTGCCCCTGTTTGTGAAGTATTGTCTCATATTTCATTGAATTTCAGAGGTTTATTGCTTTAATTCCCAATCAAGTAAATTAGAACTAGAACAATAGGGCGGTGTATAAAGGAATTCCAAGACGATTCTGTCTGAATTGTTAGTAAATATTTGAGCTATAGCTGTAGTCCAGAGCAGGAGGATACAACATTGGTTTGATGGACGTGGTGACCGAGACTGAGATTCAGATTCAATGCTTGTTCTTAGCAGAGGCTCTGAAAGAGCTCCCAGTGCAGCTAAGAGCAGCCTGTTTCTCTGCATTTCCACACCACTCGCTCTGGAAGCCTTATGGTGTTCTCATTGCAGCCTGTCACAGTTTGAATGGTTTCTAAATCCCACCCAGGTCAATCCTGATGCTAGATATCCATGTTCCCACAGTCAGAAATCTGCAGGTGGTGTAAAGGGAGAGAGCTTTTCAGCCAAACCTTGCTCCAAGGGAGAAGTGCTCTGAAAGTGATGGAAGGCACCCCGACAAGATGATAAAGTCCAACTTTCATTTACCTATGCAGCACAAAGGAAGAGAGCAAGAGAAATCAGGGATATTACTGGTGTCTTTTGTTCCTGTAGCAGAAGTGATTTTGATCAGTGAAGCTGTGGTTAGACTGCAAGAGAAGAAGCACAGATATTGTCTGAAATTATACATGGGTTTTGCCGGCTGATATTTTAAGAGCTTTCTGATTCACATCCAGGTACCTGAGGCTCTACCTAGTCATCTAAAACATATATGTGTAAAAAGGGTTTTAAAAGTTCTGTCCCACTTCCAAAACACAGGGAACAGTGACATAGGATGTGGTGATGAAAACCCGTTTCTACTGTGCTAAAGAACTTGAAGTATGTGCTCTGTGTGGATGGGGGTGGTGCACTTGGTGTGGAAGTGGAAGTAGGTCCCTTTCTGGCTGGAGAGATGGCAATGCATCTGTAAATGCATTAAAATGGTGACGGGGGCAAGGCAGTGTCACAGCTTGTAACATCCTGGTGCAAAACCGTTGCTAACCACACAGGACAATGCCCCACGAAGGGAGCATCCTCTTGTCCGGCAGCGCCGGTTGCATGTGACAGCTCTGTGAGTTGAGAGAAAAGACCCCCCAACTTTATCTTTCTCTTTACCTTCTGGGTTAATTTTGCAACCAATTAACCCCCAGGCTGGCTTGCTGTGTGGTGCAGAAGCAGCTGTGCTGATAATGCTGAAATGTGCATGTGTGATTAGGTTGGGAGGTGGCCAGGAGAGCTGTGACTCTGTTCCAGGGTGTTGGCACCAGTCGTCCTCCCGTGTGTACTCCCAGCTGGCCGGAGCTCCACAAAAGCAAAACATCATCAGATTTTGTCCATGTATATTGCTTATGCTTTCCTAGGCTTCTACTTGGCTGCAGTTTTTTAATTGCTGTACTTCTGTCTGAGAGGGATACAGGGTTTTTTCTCCCCAAGTGTTACTCTGAGCACAGACACCATTAGACCAACACTACAGCACATTCTGCCAGTACAGTTTATTACCCTGTGGGATATAAAAGCAAATAATTTGTGCTGATAAAAGAATCTTCTGTGGATGCATCTGTGTTCATGCCCAGTTTTGACCCTGCAGTGTTTAAGACCACGCACGTGTCAGGACTTTATCCTTTTGTCTGAAAATGGCCGTCAGGTTGCCTCACACTGCTGGAACCATGCAATAACTACTTCTGCTGGAAAGGCCTTTCCCTTGCAATGGACAAGGGGTGGGTGATACCTGCTGGGGATGCTGTTCTCAAGGTGAGCCAAGTGCTAGGGCTGAGACATGGGTCAGCTGTGGCTGGGAAAGAAGGTTGTTCTGTTGATGCCATGCTCCAAAGCTCTCAGGAGCAAGACAGGGTTAAGTAAAACTCTTCTAGAAGAAGACACTTTTACCAGCAAGAAAAATAGCCTGTTGAGTTAGCTTCTGCTGTTCAGTTCTGTCAAAAATGGTCTTGCCCACAGACTTCTATTTTCTGCTGGATCTCCAGAAAGTTAATTCCAGCTGGTGACTCGTGGAGCTTCCAATTCCCACCTTTTATTCTTTATCAGGCACTTGAGAGAAACATCCTTAACAGCTTAAAGCTTTAGTTCCTTTACCAGCATTATTGCTTGTCTTCAAGTACATTTTCCATCATCCATCCAACATCATTGCTCATGCTCCTAAAGATGTCCAGTCCAAGCACGTCAGAAGTGCAACTGTTTTAAATACCACTGAGATAAACGTCCTGGGGGGTGCTGTTGTCTCAAAGACCATTACCATTGCCCACAATTCATCACAGAGCCCCAGCAACCCTTATTTTTCCAAGTTTCTGTAACCTTCTCCAGAGGAGCTGGACATTTCTGCAGAGCAGCTGCACCGTAGCTGGTGTCTGCATCACCCCTGGTTTGTAGCCCACGGCCTGGAGGCACTGCTGCCTTGGTGCTCTGCTTCATGATCTGAAAGGCATCACTCTCAGGACTGTCCCGAGATGTCTTTAACATCCAGAAACACTCACATTTCTTCCCACAAAGGGAAAATGAGAGTTCTTGGAGGCTGCATGATTAGCCTGGGAAGCATTCATGCCTGACACTGTTTTCAGCGTAGCAAAAATCAAAGCTAAAATCAGTAAAGGGTATGGTGAAAGGAAAAGCAGCAGGGGTGGGGGCTTTAGGAGGGTGCCAAAGCAACATTCATGCCAGCTTGGATAAGTTATTGTAAATGCCCCAAATTCACCATCATGTTGTTATTGAAAGCTACTAAATAACCCCATCACAATTTAAAAAAAAAATTTAAAATTGAGTGGATCAAGTTTAATTCAGTGACTTTAGGATAAATTATAGTCAAAGTAAAATACTGAATTCTGTTTCAGGAGTCTCTTTCTTCTGAATTTGATCTTAAAGAAATGACGAGAAAACAAAACCTCTCCACTGTTTTGTAGAATAACAATCCTTGCAATTCATTACTTTAATGGCACCTTTTCCATGAGGTTATTTTTGAGACAGAGCAGTATTTTTAGCAAATATTTTTCATGCAAGAATTTGAAACACACTGGTAAACGACAGGCTTTGCTATTGTATTGCAGCAACACTAGGAAATCATGCTGGATGGGTGATGGAAAACATATTTGAGGACAAGTAATAATTCTAGTAAAGGAACTAAAGCTTTAAGCTGTTAAGGATGTTTCTCTCAAGTGCCTGATAAAGAATAAAAGGTGGGAATTGGAAGCTCCACGAGTCACCAGCTGGAATTAACTTTCTGGAGATCCAGCAGAAAATAGAAGTCTGTGGGCAAGACCATTTTTGACAGAACTGAACAGCAGAAGCTAACTCAACAGGCTATTTTTCTTGCTGGTAAAAGTGTTTTCTTCTAGAAGAGTTTTATTTCATCCTCTCTTGCTCCTGATTTTTCTCTTGATTGAGCAGGTATTGTTCAAGGGACAAATGAGAATAAATTATTCTTTTTCTTCAATGATGCTCATCTTTACTTGACAATAATTCGTGTGTAGCAGGAATAGAGATGTTCTCAAACACTATACTCTTAAATCAATAAAAAGAATAAGGAAGAGTCTTAAAGCGGACAGTCAACATGGCTGGAGAAATGGTGGCAAGTATAGCCCCTCCCTCACTGTAATCATCATGAAGTTTTTGATAATACATTGTTAAATCTACATTTTTGTTCACTCTGTCACTGTGTGGTCAAGGATTTCAAGGACGGAATGCTGTGCCGGGGGTACTAATGGCTTCTGGCATTTTGAATTGTTTACACAGAGCGGAAGGGCTGTGACAGCAAACACTGGAGGTAATTTCAGTGAGAACCTCGAGTGGAGCCAAGTTACACAGAGCAGACGAATGAGGCTGAGGCGGTGTCCTCTGGGACCGGGAGAGCTGACTCTCCTGCTCAGCTTTGGGATTTCCATATCAGTACCAAGAGTGCAGACACAAAGAAAGGTATAAGCAAATTCTTAATGACTTGACCTTTCAGAAGATACTGTATACGTGACTTTTACCCTTTTCATTGTTACCATCCAGTAGCCTTTCCTTGAAAAAGCGGGAAAAAAAGTCTAGGACAAAACAAATAAGCCCTGAATTAGTTAATGTGAATATGACAAGTTATAGGATGATCTCCTTGGAGCCTGGCAGAGACTGGGCTGGGATTCTGAAGTGTCTTGCTTGCCCATAAAAAATGACATTTCTGCACAGTCCTCGTCATAGCAAATGATGAACTTCGTATCCAAGCTTAATGAAACTCTACGGCTTTTGTGTTTGGTCATTGGTTGGTTTGGGGTTTTTTTTTTCACGGAAACAGCTAGTGGCAATAATTGAAGGGAGAAAGCAGCAACAAGGAAAATAAAGTCAAAACCAAAATATTTAGGAGAGAGAACCTGATAATGGATTTTGTCACAGGAAAGGCAGATTCACAGAGGTTTCCTCTGACAGAAATCCAGAGCTTAGGGTTTCTTCACACACATTATTTCATTCTCAGCATTTGGACCGAAAACAGGCACAGCATGACAGTTTCCAGGCTAAAACTTTAGGTAGCATGGTAGGACACGTCAGAATCCAACAGAATTCCTGCACATTTTTCCCGGTGTTTAACATTATTCAGGAGTTTGTAAAAATGGAAATCTAGTGGAAACCATTGGGAGTTCTTTTAGTAAAAGCAGGCAGCATTGAAAACATATACCCTGTAAGTAAATATCTTATAAATTGTAGCTTGGTGGGCTGAAAGGTGATGTAGTTAAACTCCTGGGAAATGAGCTGCAGGCTGCAGCGATGTGGCAAGGAGTAAATTTATTGTAAATATGCAACAGGAATCAGTACAAGAGAGACGTTGGATGAGATGTGTCCATGAAGGGGGATGAGGGAACTTCCCATATTGTACCTGGCATATATGAGCACTAAGGGAAGAAAACAATTGCTTGTGGCATTGTAAAAGGGGAGAAATGTTATGGAATAGGGAGCTTGAAAATTCTGGCTGATTCTTATAAATGCTGATTCTAGCAGCAATACCAGACGAGGGAATGACCTTTTGGTAAGAAGCAGAGCATTGCTGTCCTGTGGGCCACTCACTTACAAACGGACACTTTGCACTATAGAATTGAATACAGGATTCTGTACAGTATTTCCCTTTATTTTTGCAGTGATTAACTCTGAGAGCTGGGATGATATACCACCTGAGGTTTTCTCTGATGCTGAATCAATTTTCTCTTGCTCATATTTTATTGTTACAGTTATTGGTTCAGAATAACCTCTGAAAGCTTACTGCCATATATGAAACTGTTCCTTCATTAGTGTCTGACAACCCACAGGGACATTTTCATGGAAACTTCTACATCTTGACCTGTAAATTTTCTAGGATTTGAACAATCTCAATGTGAGCAAAAATCTCTGCTACTACAGAGAGGGGGAATTATTTATTTGTACAGTCAGCAGTGAGTGTACCCCTAAGCTATAATAAAACTGTTGAAACCAAGTGCTCACTAAGTTCCCATCTAGAAACATTCTCTGAACCTTTATCTGTATCGGTTTTTGTGGTTTGAATTATCACTTGTTAAATATATTATGACACACTATTTACCACAGACCACAGCTTTGAGACCTTAGCATGGCTATATCCCCCAGGAATTTCATGAATAAATCACTGAAAACTAGACATATACTTCAATCCCTCTTGCTGTATTTTATGTCTTCTGAATGATATCTGCTTTGACTAGGATGAGACCAGGTTTATTAATGTTGCTATATCACCTGCTAAGGGATGTGATGTGGTGAAGTAATATTTGGACACTGCTTTTTCTTAGCATGTGTGGCTTGTAGACCATAAAGTTGTTATCCCAGATGAAGGGGGGTGGGGGGGCAGGAGAAGGAAAAAAAACAGGGGATGGGAAAGGTATTTATTATTCAAGACAGTTGAGCAGACTGGGGACTCTTGCTTCATCTGAAAACCTCAATTGAACACTCCCCAAACAGGAAAACTAATGGAATGCTGCTTGACTGTGGTTTTTTTCTGCATTGGGTTTTGACATTGATTTGATCTGAAATTTCATCATGACCAAAATTCAACATCCTTAATATTCATATTTCTTTGGTGGCTCAGGTCTGTGCACTCAAGGATTTGCTGATGGAGCAGCAGCGTTTTGTAAAAGTTGGTCATTTTACTTGGTTGCTTACAGAAAATAAATCTGAGAATTGGTCTGGTACCGGATGTACATCTGATTCTGAGATAGTGAGAGATGTAGCTGCTCAACACTTCTCATTACTGAGCCATATAAATAAGGAGGCACCTTATACTGGCTCGTGTAGGCTTTTGAAAAGGAAAGAGAAAAAAATTGCTTCGTTCTGAGCAGCTCGGTTCATACCTTACTGCTTATCCTTCAGGCACTGTTCATTTAATAACGTACACTTATCATACAACACATTTAAGCATATGTCTAATTAAACTTTAATTGTTACTGTGGTGCAATACTGCACACGGGTAGGCCCAAAGGATGTGGGTTTAGGTCTCGTTGTTGGGGTATATGTGAACTCAACTCCAGTAAAGCTCAGAACAAATACCTGTGCTTACTGCCTCGCCACACTGGGACCAATTGCTGCCACACTGTCCTGCAAAATGCAGTCCCTGTTCTGACTTTGTTTGAATTCATGATGATGTGTTTTGTACAGTTTTTGTCATATTCATGTCACGAGCAGGAGAAAGATTTTTAATCTGTGTCGCCTTTTTTGTCCAACCTCCATTAAATAACCAGATGATAACAGACTTGTTTAGATGTTATATTTACTTTTGCAAGAATAATTAGATGGGATTCTCACCTTCCAGAACTACTTTTTAGTCATGCATCATTCTCTTGGACCTCTTTGGCCATATAAAGATATATACACACACACATATATATATAAGTATTTATATATACTCTTTGACTATGTTCATATACATGTATTTCATATGCACTGAAATAGAAATTTTCAAGTTGTTCTAATTCTCGTTACATAAAACTATTTGATTATGTTTCACCTGTAAGTTGAGGAAGTTCTGTTTGTAAATCAGCCTGTTCTATTTGTAAATCAACCAGTATTGTCATTTTATATATTTCAGCAGCAGGCACTCCAATGTACGTTGGGCTGCAATGTACCGAGAGCAGCCATCCATTCACGAAACGCCCTCCTGGCATTTGGAAGCAGTATCCATTCTGCAAGAGCAGCAATGTGTGAAAACCTGCAGGAAGCAACACAAATAATGGTTTATCCAGTTGAAACGTGGAGCCATTGGTTTGTAAATGGCACAGGTGTAACTCGCGTGCTGCAATTTGGACGCTACTCTGTCATAAAACCATCTGACTTTTGCCGTGTCTAAGACGTATCACAGGGTGTATCACCTGCTTCACGCTCCACAGCTGGTGGTTTATTTCTGGTGATCTCTGAGAAATTAATTGTTAGATCTAACGGCTTCATGCGATTAAATAAATTTTCAAGCTGAAGTAAAGCATTTCTATTGCATCTCCTTCTATCTTAGGCCCTCTAAGTTGCCTCTCAAATAGTGGATATCCTATTTATTCTTAATTACAAATAGGTGATGTGTCTTTGCATTAACCTTTGCTTATGCTGCCATTTGAGGAAGCAAATTAGTGGCACCAAGACTGTAACCCTTTTTAAACAGTGTAGCCAACCAATCTGCTATAACCACACAGTAAAAAGCTGAAAAAGGTGTTTATAGAAACTTGATGAGATTTCAAAACCTAACAGTAGAGAATTAAGGGGTTTTGTGTGCTGTGGAATAATTTGTCTTGTAATTTAGCTTTAATTCACGTTTTCACAATTAATTAAACATCAACCTAATCATTATACACATAAAGCATTTAAATTGATGTATGAAGAATGATGCGGAATGAATAATGCTTTGAAGATCCATTTCAAATCAGTTGTTTGATTAATGAATATTCCACAAGGGCATTTGTGTGATGACCTCTGTTGATGACTTAAGGAAAGGCATGTCTGTTTAGATAATGAGAAGACAAAGTGAGTGAGAGTTATCTCCGCGAATAAGCAGTGTAGAATTATGAGGATTAATCTATACAAAGCCTATTACTCTTTTGCATTGCTTGTAAGAGATAACATAGAACTGTAAGTTCAGTAAATAAGTTCGGCCTTCAGAGATGCTGCTTAACGACAAAATGTGCTGGCTGTACGTGCTGGTTGTCTTTCTCTGGATATGGGGTGGAAGGCTGTTTCCTCTTCCCAAGCCCATGGTGATCCCTCACAGCACCTGGCGCTGGTTTCTTGCACGTGAAAGACGGAAAATGCTTCACGCTGCAGCTCCTTCGCTTCTCACCGCGTCTGTGATTAGAAAGATGAACTGTAAATATTTCACTTGGTAACCTTGCATAACGTTTGATTTCCAGCTGTTTTAATTCAGCAGTATACAAAATGTATGTATAAAACTACTTTTCTATCTTATTAGGGAATACTGGACAATGGAAAGAAAGACAGAAAACTTCTCAGGCGCTGGCTGATCTAGAACAGAGACAACGCAGGTTTCAGACACCTTCGCTCACATTTTCGACTTTTGTTCTCTTTGTTGCAGTCTCAGCAAAACTGAAACAAAATTCTAACATTTCCTCTTAACCCAGAAAGTCAAGGAACAGCCAGGTTTTGTTTGCTTTCCCCCGAAGCAGAGACGAGAGGCAGAACAGCATGGCACCCTATCTCTGCTGGGTGAGCGTTTCCAAATTTGCTATCAAATGTTATATTTTTTTTCTAGAACCTATGTGATTTCAAGGGATTTCTGCGAAGCCTGGATAAAGGAAGAGCAAGAGTTCCCATTTCCCCAGCCTGCGTACTATTAAAAATAATTAGAAGGTGAATCAACGCAGACTTGAAGCAAGGGCTAATGCGGTGAAAATGGCAAAATAAATTTAGAATTAGAGAATATCAGCACACAGCTGTCAATCACAGTATTTACACAAGAGAAATCAGAATCCTACCCACTGTGATGTCTTCCAATATGCTCCTTTGGAAAGGCACTATTTAAAGCACAGTACAAGGCCACAAATAGAAGGATTTAAATATAGAATATCTTTGCATTCGTCAATGGATAGTAATGATTTGAAGTTTATATCTCTAAAAGTGAGCTTTGAGCTTTGTCATTATTTTTTGCCGTATTTTTAAATTTTGTTGCTGATAAAAGTAACTCTGTCTTGGGATTGCAAGGAATAAGTGAGAATGGCAGGAAACCGTATTCGTTAATGAGATCTTTTTTACATAACACTTTGAATCAATAGCTGCAGACAGAGCTGAACTTGCACAGAACATTAAGCTGTGACCAGAGAAAAATTTAAAAATAAAAGATGTTCCTGCTCTTGGCCTGGGGGTTGGAAAACTAGATGATCTTTCAGGTCCCTTCCAGCCCTGGCCATTCTGTGATTTTATGATGAAAATTTAGAAAGAAACATTATGGAAGTTAGAAACGTTACCTGCAGTGAGAAGCTGGGAAGTAAAAGCATTAGGCAAGGGAAATGCTGTTTCTTTATTCATGCATAACACCTAACTCCATCCAGTGTAGTGTATTGCCAGTCTCTCATGAGGTATTGATTACATTAGAAGCAATCACTATTTATTAAAATGTCTTTAAAACGTTCTTACAATTAGCTCATTTCTAATGATCCATGCAGCCTAAAGAAAGAAAATCCTAGAACCAAGGACTATTCTGCCTCAAGAAAAGAGAAAGCAAGTGCTTCACACCAAGTTTTCAGCTGGCCGAAATCAGGGACCCCACTCCTCAAGGATTCTTTGCTTTGTGTATTTGTCTTTGCTTGTGGCATAGTTGAGGTGAAAAGAAGGCAGAGGAATAAACAGGCAAAGAATAATAATAATAAAATAATAATAAAAGGAGGCAGAGAATTGTTTATTTCTAAGCTTCTTATCTTGTACCAATACGTGCTGGAGCACATGCGTGTGTGCGAGAACGGATTCAAAGTTATCACCAGAACAGAGAAACCACCATTTAACCAGGGATGCTTCTAAAATTGTAACACATATCCCCAAACCGCTAAATGTTTTTATACACCCATGATGGGAGATCAGTGGAGAGATCAATTGGAAGTTTTCAGCTGACTGCCCTGTGCAAATTGTCCTCCCAGGACAGAGCTCCACTGGGAGTGGTCAGAGCTGCCCAGCTTGGCTCAGCCAGCACGCAGGGTAACAGCAGGCTGGCATTAATGTGCCTTCACTAAAGGGTGAAACTCTCTGAGGTTTCTTTACTACCTGTGTATGTAATTTTTTTTTCCTATTCAAGCTTCTCCTCATTAGTGTCCTAGAAAGAAATAGCCTTTCTGTGAAAATAAAATGGTGAAACTCTACTCCTAAGTGTATACTGTTCCACCCTTGAATTTTCAGTGTTGAAAACTGGTTGTTACGTCTGCAGCTGAACCCTTCAAATCCTGAGCTTATTGAAAGGAAAGGGGATCAATTTTGAAACTGTGCTGGAAAGGAAAAAAAAAAAAAAACTGAGAGGAAAGTATTCAATGGTAAGGTATCCAGCCGTGCAAAGCTGTTTGGAGGGGAGAGCTGATGCCTTTATTCTTGAACGGCACAATTCAGAGAGCTTTTAGAGCAATAAAATCGCACCTTTGGCAATCACGGGGAATGATTTTTTGCACAGAAGTGTTGCAATGTAAAAGCATGTGCAATGGACCTTGAGCTTATTTACCTGGTCCACCTTGAGGGATCTGAGCTGTTGTTTATGCATCACTGTCGTGGTTCTCCAAACTTAGCCACGGAAGCCATTCATTTCCAAAGGGCCAGGTGGTTCAACACCTGCCTGGAGGGCCAGGTATGATCCGCTTCTGCACTTTGCAGACCCTGGTACAAAGAGATTTTTATCTTGTCTTGCAGCTGGGTTCCTAAATTCTCACCCAAATTTTCCCCTGCGTTTTCAGGTTTAACCAAGGATAATATATCAAAATGAAATTGAGTGAAGCGGTGGCTTTATTTTGCCCGGTCTCATTTAGAAAACGGTGTGGACGGTGAGGTATGCGGTCTGTCAGGTATCTGTCTCAGAGGAGAATGAACTGCAGCTCCTGTGAAGCACTGTGGCAGCTTGAGGGAAGATTAATGTTGAACTGTCCTGAGACAAGATATTCTAATTGTATTTAGGAAACTAAATTAGTCCTGAATGGAGCAATCCGACCTAAGCCAATCTGTTTCATTTTCATTTTGCACATCGGAAATTGAAACACGGCAGAAAAATCCAGTTCTCACAAACTTGCTATTAAAAGTCTTACCCCCAAATTCTCCATTAAATTCTCAACTGACATGTAATATTTACCTTTTCTTGCTCATGGCTGAAAGCCAACATCCTTCAAGGTTACTGTTTGCAAAATCCTTTTGGCTGGACGGAAGGCATGCAAAGATCAAAGCTGTCCCTGAACTGACTGGTTTCATCAGGGAAAGGTGCTCCTTCAGCTCATCAAAACATACACTCTAAAACCAGGCAAACATCTTAGAATAAATAAAGTATAATGATTTCACTCAAAGGGGCAGCTTTGGGGTTGTAGCTGTTGTGCCACGAACATGGAAAGCTTTAGTCAGCTTGGACAGTGAGTTAATTGTCCTTGCTTCTGTCTGTGGTAAAATGAGCCATTTTGAAGGATCACAAGCCAGCAAATTCAATAGCAGGAAGAGAGAGGGAGGGCATTGTGGAGTCATTTCACAAGGACCAGTAACTACTGCTTGCTGGTGAGAGCCATTCCAGACCTTATGCTTGTAATTGGCACTCTAAGATGCTTTTGCTTTTTATGTTTCCAAGTGAGCCATTCAGCTAATGTTAATTTCATTCAATGGCAATAAAGGTGAAATCTCTATAAAAATAATTCTCTTCTTTTGCATCAGGATATGATCCCTAAGTAAACAGACTTTAATTAATGGCAGAGAGCATCCCGTCAGCCAGCACCCTCCCTCGCTCGGTGCCGCTACGCTAAATCCATGGTGCTTTTAAAACACCTCCTCAGACACAGCATTTGAGTCTGTCATGCTGCTGCCCAACACCCCTCTCCGCAGTGAGATGCAATGGTTTTGAGTGATGTGATACAAAAATAGCGCCTCAGCAGCTGTACCGAGAGAGCCTGCTGTGCTGTCGGAAAGGAGAAAATCTTTCCTTTTGTTTTGTGGACGTTCATACAGTGGTGGTATTTCTGCGAGTTTTAAGAAGGTCTCGTCTTTTCCTGTGCCCATATTGAGAGGTGATAGCCTCCAGCAAACATGGGGTGCCCGTCATTGTCACCTTTGCCTGGGAGTTATTGTCGCCAGAAGTCAGGGCATAAAATTGTTTTGATGACTCACACGTCGGGTAAAAGGCTGTTGTACTTTTCATCAGCCCTGGGTTGTCTCTGTCTCGCTTTGGTGCTGTGGGGGCTGATGAGACACCGGAAGGGTCACTTCAGCCTTCAAAATCTTTTTGCAGCGACTTGCTCTGGGCCTGAGGTATCCCGCTTCTTCTTTACCTCCACAGCATGTCTGAGAGTTGGGCGGTGCAGGCACTGGTGTTCCTGAGCATTTTCTCACTGCTTGTGGCAATTCCCAATTAGCTCTCTGTGCTGGTGGTATTTCTGAAGCAATGAGTGGCTGCCTGCTGGAGCTCTGCTCAGTGCATGCAACTTGCCCTGCAAAGTGCTGCTGCCAGGATCCTCCCTGCCCACACTGAGGGGACCAAGCCGTGCCAGCTCCCCTCTGCCATGGAGGGCCCATGTAATGCAGTGGAAAACGCTCTGGGAAGTGCTTCATTCATGAAAGCTTCAACTCCTCCCTTCTGTCCCCTCTGCAAGGGCACCTCACTGACATCCTGTGTATGCTGCCTGCTGGTGAGACTGATCTTTGCCCTGCGTCGGAAAGATGCTTAATGACCATTGACAATAATTTCCAAATGTCCTTGTGATATCTTTCAGAGAGGAAGATGAACACTAAGTGTGCTCTGTTTAACTGGGTTGTGCGAGAGGTTTGTTTTGCTGGTGGATCAAGGCAGTGAAGGAAGGTTTGCCGGCAGCTACGACCTCATGGATGCCGCTGAGCAGACGGAGGGATGGCTATTTCTGCTGACCTGTCCGAGCACGTGCTGGAGCTTGTCCCTCTGCAAAGAGTAATAGCGGCGCTGCTGGCAAGTGGAGCTCTGCACTTTGAGGAGTCACTTGTGGAGAAACACAAGGAAAGAGACAGAACTTCACCTAGAGAGGGGGTGATGGAAATGGAGCAGGTGACAGGCAGGGTGCTGTGGGCACAGCAGCACAGGCAGCAGCTGCCCCTGCCGCTGGCTCTTGCCCTCTGTTTTGTGCCTCTCTCATCCCGCAGTCCCATGCTGGCACAGTTGGTTTTTTCCAGGAAAGAAGTGAAGCAGGCTGGAAAGCAAACCCCCTTGATTATTTTCTTCCAGAGGATATTCTTCAGCTGAATTAAGTTCCTCCAGCCTACCTGACCACATGGACACAAATGCAGCAGCAGCAGGGACACAAAGATACACGGGCAGGAGCGAGCCACTGGAAAGGACAGACGGATGGGGCAGGAACTGGTTGGAGCAGACCTGCCTCTAAATGCCCAGCCGCTTCGGTCCGTGCGATATCATGGAAATGCTCTGTCTTCTTATTAATACGCAAGAACCTGCAAGGCATAAATTATGCCACTCAATTGCCTGGATTTCTGGAAAGGAGCCCCTACTCTTTTTCAAAGAACTTTGGTCATGTAGTCAAAGGAACAGGTATACATAACTTTGGGTCTCCTGTGTCTTTTTCCAGCACAGAATCAACATGGTTTTCTGAAGAAACTGGCAACTGGTACAATAAATATGTTTTATTGTAGTTCTTGCCTTGCTTGATTATTATGAGGAAAGAAGACATTTATTCACCACACTCTGTTAACTGGGAAATTCTTTGAAGTGGCTGGCAGGTTTCTGGTCTGATGGCCACAGTGACACTGGGAGCAGCCCTTCATCCCAGAGCTGCAGTGGGGTCACTGGGCAGAGGTCTGGGGGCTGAGAGCAAAACCTGAGAACTCCTTATTCCTAGGCCAGGCCAGAAATCATGAACTGGGACTGTCTAAACAAAAACCTAAATATTAAATGAAAGCAAACCATAGAAATGGCTCTTTCTCGCTTTATACAGAAGGCTGCAGAGGAGTTTAAAGATGGCACAGATGGCATAATTACCACGTGGCAAAATCAACCAGAATTGTGGCTTTAATATCAGAGATATAATCAAGATTTGGCCTACTTGTTGCATATTTCATTTTACAGGCAGGAGTTATGGGTTTATGTACTGGAACTCTCTTTATAACAGCTTATCAAAAATGTTTCACAGGAACATATGTTTTCCCAGGGTTGTGTTTTCCAAGCCTGCTGAACGATTTAGTAATACTGGCTAATGATGCAAAATGGTTTTCAATAGCAATTTTAGTGGCTAAATGAATCATACTTAGATAAGGGAAATCTGAAACATTCCATTTTATGCAAAACTTCTAAACGACCTATCCAATGTATCTCTGAGGAGAAGTTAACACAGGGTGGTTCATGGAACTGGAAAAATATGATGATGTTTTCTCCTTTACAAATGGTTGGGATTTTAAAGAGAACTCTAACGTGCAATGACAACTATTTGCTTTACGCTTGTTATCTTTGAAAAGATTCATGTACGTCTTTGGAGATGAACTCTTTCCTTCCTTTTTGCGTGTAATACGCTGAAATACTGGTTTATCGTCATTTGTTTTCTTTTATCTGTGATTTCTGTGTCTTTTTTCCCTTTTTCTTTCTTATTAGATATTAATAAACCGAGGAGAACAGAAAAATACAGGCGCTGTGACTTGAAAAGCCAACAATGTAATGCATATTTCACCCTGTTTTATTCTATACACCTAACAAGAGAGGTATTTCCTCCAAAAAGAGTTTTTCAAATCAGCTTAGAAAATATGAGAAGCTTTCTTACACAGTTTTGGACATGCCAGAGTCGATTAACAAATGCATTCATATTTGTACAACTAAAATCAAATTACTGTAAAGCCTAGAGAAAAGAAAAATGCAATTAGCCAAGTTCCATGCCATGATTTTTATCAGAAAATGATTTGCACTGTTCACATGCTTTTTATTCTTCTCGGGGCCCCATCCAAAAGATGTGATCTACTCACTTTTTTGGGAAAACAAGGAAAAAGGAAGGGAGAGCAAAACAGTGGAAAATCAGGGTGACATAATACGAGGCGAGCTGTCCAGAAAAGTAACTGTTACTCTTGAGACACTAATCACTAAAGATGTTCATGGTTTGTGAATTTCATTCAGTATTCCAGGATCAGTAGATTACATTTCTAGAAGTGCTGCCCGAGAAAGTACTTTATTAAGGAAGTGTATGCCGTTCACTGCAGCACTGGGTAGAATTTTATATTGCAAAACACTTCTTAACTTTTAAATAAATTTTATCCCTGGTGACAAGTTAATAGATATCACACTAGGCTATTTGCTAGGAATTGATTTATGTTGGTGGTAGACAGAAACAGTAGCCTTCTTATTCTGAGAGAAAATTGGGAGTGGGATGTGGGGGAGGAAGTAGAAGAAATATGAATTTTATGGTGATCTTAATTAGAAAAATATTATAGCACCAGGGTCAAACAAAAGGGGTGAAGCATTGTTTTACTTTGTGACAGAAAGATTGATAGATTCCACCCAGGATTTGTGGCAAAAGCCCATTTTAAATTGCCATAAACAACGAATAAAAATTGCTGCCGGAAACAATATTTTTATGTAACCAGTCTGCACAATCAGGATTACTTTTTCCTAAGATATTTTGTATTTTAAGATGACAGATACGTTCCTATCTAGAGAATCTCCATATTTTCAAAACAAGCTCTGCTGAGACATGAAAAATCTATCAATAGAATATAGAACTTAATGATTCTGTGAGGGTGTGTTGTCCTCAATGCATATAATGAGAAAAATAGAATGCTTAAAGTTGACATTCACCCATTTTAATTATCTCTTTGCTTTTCAGACACTGAAACACGAAATTTAAGACCAGCAGCACCTAGAATGTGTGGAAGCATACTTGGGGGCTCCACTGAAGTGGAAAGGAACATTACAGGTTGGCACGATAACTGATAGAAGATTACAGACGCTGATTAAATTACTGCAAGCCAAAAGCAGTTAAAATTGCACAAAAAATTAATTTACAGAAAAATCGGTCTTGAAACGTTCTCAAGCAACACTAATTTAAGCTATTCATTGCTTTGGAGGAACGGCGTTACATGAACCTCAGACTGCATTTCGAAGGTCTTCAAAATCCTACAGCATCTAAAATTATTTCAAAATTACATCCCTTCAAACCTCTCTTTTCTTTTGGCCTCCCTAAGAAGCCTGGTGGAGAGGCGGAGATCTGCATCAGGGTAAGGTGTGAATACTCACTGTGCCTGGGAAGTAAAAGAAACCTAGAAATCCGAGCCCTGCACCTGGGCGTGTCAAGTGGTGCCGTCAAATATTAAATCCAGCTGCCAGATCAGCAAACAAATGCCAGCAAACAGCTCCATGACAGTAAAAGTCAGTAAACTCTTTATTTTTGTGGACTTCAAATATTTTCTTTTTTTTTTCTCTCTCTCCCTCAAGGCTGCGACTTGCATTACTCCAAGCATGACAAACCCTGAGCAGATCCTTGTTTTGTTTGGTGTAGCTCTGCGTGCCTTAATGACGCTCGTGCCTGCATCCAGCAGCTGCAGGCTGAAACCCGCTCTTTGCCTCCAAGATACCTTTTAATTATCGAGTCTTCTGGAGGTTAAATGCTCACCATGTGGAGAGCGACTCCACTTGATTTTGTTACATTTGATGCTGTCACATTTCACATACTGTCTTTCCCTTTTATTATTTTCATACCTGAAACACAGAAGCTTGAAAAGCAGGTTATTGCAATGATTTCGTATCAATACATTTCCAGAGAACAAGTACAGCTCTGAATGTTAGAACAGAAGTTGAGAGAGTGGAATATATTTTATGTAAATCTAATGATTCGTTCTAAAAACAGGAGTTAAATATGTTTCTTAAGAAACAGATTTATAATATCATTACCAACAAATTATGCAGTGTTTGTATTCTTACTCTTTTAAAACAAATTGTCTTCTCTAAATATTATTTTTTTTTTTTTAAGTCTCAAAGTAGCAGCTGTCTAAAAAGAAGATATACATTTTCTTTGACATTAATCCTGGGCATAGCAAATATTAGAAAAAGATAAAAAGTAGGATTGCGTCTTCTCTCCTTTTTTTTCCCCACTATGAATTTTTACAAATGACATTACAACGTTTCAGAGTGTTTTTTATAAATAATTTTCACTTTACTTTGAATATTTGCACATTAATAACTTGGGGATTTTGTCATTTTCAGTGTACTCTTCTTTCATGAACACTCTGTGATTATTCATAATGAGCTGACGGTGTCTTTGAAAGTACTGCAGACTGTGCAAGTAAGATTAAAAAAAAAAAAAATTAGTGACTGCAAATGAAAGACCTCATTAATCAACTAAATTCCATTTAAACATTAGCATTAGAAACTTCAGTATGTCATCATTATATGTTTAACCCTGAAAGCTAAGCCCCTCCAAGTCACACCCCGGAACCCGCGTGACAGCGTTACAGAGAGAATCTGCATCCTGAGTTAACAAAACGTGTGCTCCAGACCACGTGTGGAGCTGAAGTCTCATCCTGGATGCATTCTCAGACCTCTCTCTGTGCTCACTTAAAGCACTTTGAGCGCTGATGGGAGAAACACCTCCTGTTCTGAAGCACTTGGGTGGGTTAAGAGGCTGCTGATTGCCCAGTAAAGGGCAGTTATGGAACCAATGCTGATGCATTTTTGTATGATAAAGTCGGCCCAGTAGGGCTGAGTACAGTTGCATTTCTCTGTGTGAGTGTGTGTATTAGTATTCTATTTTAAAAATTATTTGAAGAAATATGTGAAATGTTGCAGGTTGTACCACTTTTCTCTGAGGAAGCTCTGGAGGCGTCTGCTGCAGGCCGTGGTTAAAGCTCGGACACATTTTTGCATTTATTTACTGTTCAGCCCCTGTTAGTTTTAAAGTACGTATTTTGGGGCCATATTCGGGGAAGTCACAGGGAAAATAGCCTGAAACTGTGTCTCTCTCACTTCAATTTAATCAGGAGATAAAAGCATAAAACACAAAGTTTCTTACCTGCAAATTATTATAGGGTGTCAGCAGAGATATTGCTTGCTTTATTTTTTTTTTAAGGAAGTGAACCTTCTGTGTGCATAAAAATAAAGCAAAACAAACCTAAAATGAAACTAAAAACAATAAACAAACAAAACCCAAAGAACAGCTCCCCCACACACAAAAAAAACCCTCAGAGGTCATTGAGCTCATAACTCGGTTTGCGCTCACTTGAGGCTCTAGGGAAGGAACAGAGACCTGAAATGGTGCCAGGCTAAAAGCACACTTGCTGCTGGTCAGGCAGCCACTGCCAGCAGCATGGTGCTGGGTGAGACTCAGATCTAACTGAGCAAAGGCCTGAGACTCTTCCCTACAGACCTGAGTACTTTCCAGGACTGAAAGTCGATGCCACGCTTGTGCGGTGCTGTAGGACACGCATTTCATGTGCACTGACACAAAATTTGTGTTCCACTGTCATCCCAAGGTGCTGTTTACAAGTCAGAACCTCCCAAAATCTTTGCTTTTACTAACTTCACCTGGAAGTGAAGTTCTCACTTCCACGGCTGAGAAGTTTCTGGGCAGAGAAGTCCATGGCTCTAAAGCGACTCATAATCCTCGCCTCTGGCCCTGGAACAGGTGGGAGCTGGGACAAACAACACCCTCACCCCATCCCCACGGGAGCAGACGTGCCTGCATCACCCACACACTGGCATTTCCTCCTCCTCATTAGCTTCCCACAATATGAGACAACAGAATTGTCCATGCGGACAAGCAACTTGTGCTTGATGTATTGTCGCTGATGCTGACACAAGTAATAAATTCAAGGGAAGATGAAAATTGCCTAACAAGAATGATTCAAATAACACCTGCCTTCCTGAGCAAAGGAGCACTTATTTTCTTCTACTCCACTGACAACACATTCACTGACCTTTACAGGAATGGTGAAAACTGCACACATGCCAATATTTAAGAAATTAATGCCTTTTTATATCTTGTCTCTAAACAAACATAAAGGAAAGAGCAGATTCTGTGCTCTGGCACTTATTATATGGCAAAACCAGGATTAAGTCTGCTACCAACAAAGGGTAGGAATCCTACTTACTTAATAAAAATTTAAAGACTTATTACAATGATGTAGAAGATGCATTAATTCTTAAATGTTGATGAATATTTTGAAATGTTGTGTTGAATAAGTGATTTTTGTAGCAGCCAGTGACAATATAAGTTTCTGTCCACATATTAAGGGTAAGCTGTGATTCTCCCAAGTGAATGATATTAAGATTTGAATTTGAGCAGTAATTTGCATCTTAAAACCGCTATTCTTCATTGGGCAGTTGATAGTAACTTTCTGCCTATTCATATACCTTCTGGGTTTCAAGACAGGGAATAATTGCTGGAAATGTTGTATGTTTTTCTGTGACCTTACAGCTGGAGATACTTCTACATAAAAAATATAGAGAAATATCCCTTTTCCTCCCCAGGGCCTGCAGAGACAGCCGCATCTCCGGCCAGAGATCCAAACTTCAAGCTGAGATTATCTTGAGCAACCTTTCTTCGATGGGCTCCCTTTGAGCTGCACTAGAAGACCCCCGGAGATCCCTCCCAGCTCCTTTTCCCTGTGAGTCCCTGAACCTCTTTGTGCTTACTTGGTGGTCCATGCATGTGTAGCACTAAGAACTGTGTGACTTCTGAAGGAGTTAAAGGGCTGGCAGATGATGCCAAAGGTTGGGAGAAGAAGCCAAAGGCGCAGATTGCTTAGGGTCGGGGCTGTCAACACTTCTGGTAGCTGAACTGGACATCTCCAGGGGGCTGAGGAACAGTGCTGTGCAAGAGATGTGTGTAAAAGGATATATGAAGCTCCCTTCAGGGCAGTGCTGCCGATGGGGAGTACTCATCTTCTGGACTGGTCTTAACGAGAGCTTGGCGGGGGAGCAGCAGCGGAGAGAGCTGAATGGGTACCAGATAAACCCAAATATATCTCCTTTCCTGGAGGGAGATGAGCAGCATATGACACAGCCACCTTGTGGGCTGATCTTCCTGCCGTGTCCCAAAGCTGCAGGCACATGAAGGCAGAAAAATCACCGAGGCTTTTATTTGTTCTCCCCTTCTCAGCTGCACCATGGCTGCTGTGTCTAAGAGGATGATGTGTTTCAGCCATTAAAAGACAGTCCAATAATTGTATTTCCTATTATAGGGACCAAGTGCCTACTAGGAGAACTCCTTAAATGCAGAGTGCTATTTAGTTGGTTTTTTGGTTTATGTTTGGTTTTTTTCACTTTCTTGGATATAGGCCATCAGAGCCATAGTCACATACAAGCATTTAAGCAATTTGCACTCAGTATGTTTTAAAACAAATGGCAATATGTTGGTTCAAGGTAGAAATGCCAGCATAAAGGCATTCAGGTATGGGTTGTACCAAGCAGAACTCTACGCTCTTTTTAACTGTTTTATGCTAAAATAACACAAATTGATGTAAATCTCTGTAGCTGGGTACCTCTCTCTTTCAGTTGTGAGACCCTGGGCTGTCTAGAGCACCAAAATTAAAAGAAACGGACTGCTGATCTCTCCAGTCCCAGCAGACTGGAGATGAACAGGTCCTCACACAGCCACAGCTGCACACCAGACCCGTGTGCTTCTCCGTGTAACACTTTGGGACTGACTAAACTGCTGGAATCTGCTGGACTGCTCAGCAGACGAGTGTCCAAGTTCCTCTTTATCCTAACTTGTGCTGCACTGTTTGGTCAGCTTCCATTACAGCTGTCTAACAGGATGAGTCACCCAATATTCTCTCCCAAATTAAGTAAAGAAGGAAAAGAGCCTAAAAATATTTGTAAAGCAAGCCTGCACGTCAAGTTATAGACAACCTCAGCTCTGAGATGGAGTCAGATATCCTCAGTTTTCTTTTGTAATTCTGGACATTTTGGAGTGACTCTGAGAGAGGTCATAGCCCATGGGTTTCTGAGCAAGAGGCTGATAACACCGTAAGTTGTGATTGTGGGATTGAGAGATAGGAATACCCTTTAGAGGGTGAGTAATAGACAGAAATGTTTTCCACGATGGCCAAATATTATTTTTCATCAGCCCTCTAAAAAGTTTCAACCTGCCCTAATTTTCTCCATTGAATCTAATAGAACTGGATTAAACTACAGGGGAGATGAGAACATAAATTTGATTCCTTTCATTCCATGTAATATTAGGGTTTGTATTCTTTCAAGCTGTAATAACCTCTAGACTTCAGCAAAATTGAAAACCTTTAAATAGCCTTTCACAACCTTTCAGTGTAGTAATGAAGTTTTAAGTGCTCACCGGGGATTTTCAGTTCAGAAAAATCTAAGCAGCAGTAGATATTAAAATCTAATGTTTACTTCAACTCTTTTAAAGCCTAATGGGTTTTTCTGACAGTGTAATTTTTAAAAGGTTGGGTTTCATTTATTGATATAGTATACTCACCCTGGAAATCTTTCTTCTTTAAGAACTCTGGTGGGAACCTTATAGTTTGTTGGAGCACCTGAAAAGCCAGCTAGAACAGGGAAAATGAAAAAGCCAAGCCCTGACTAGAACAACAAGCAGGATAAAAAAAAAACAACCCAAACCCACAACTCATGATTTAAACACCCCAGGAGGCAAAAAACAAATTAAGGATGCAGATTCCCTGTGTGCACATAATTACAAGTGTGTGAGTCACTGGAGTCAGCACGGTTGCTCATCTACCTAAAGACCTGGAGAGGATGTCTGGCTGCACGCGGCTCAGGGAGTAGCTAAGCGGATTTTATTTATTTATTTATTTATTTGTTTGTTTATTTATTTATTTATTACGCTGCTGCTTAAGGGGGTGGCAGTGGGGAGAGAAAATTGCAGGGTGAGTTTACACCGATTAAAGAAACACAGCCTGTGTACACAGGCGTTTCTGAGGCACAGTGTGGGACTGCAAGGATTCTGGGTTTGTGTGCTGCTAAATTAGTGATGAAAAGAGGATCTGAATTTCGTTGAGACAGAGCAACAGTGTAAGTCCCAGAGGGATATTTTTCAGTGCTGTGTTGCTCTATATGCAATGTTTTATACATATCTATTTTTATTATGCATACAGTCATTAGTATTTGCTGGGAACATATAGTAAGGTGACTTGTAGGTTTGCTTCCTGTTATAATAATCCATTCCGACGACACTTAGATACCTTTTGTTGATAGTTTTTCATCTTCTTAAATCTTGAAATAAAAGTAGAAGGAAATACAGAAACAAGGAAATAAGAATATGATCAAAAATTCTTGTATCTGACAGATAAAAGTCCAGTGCTTCTAAAGCAACAAATTACAACATATTTTCATTGAGGAAAAAAGCATGTAGGAGAAAGAGGATTTGCTTATGAATATCTCTTAAAAGCATAAACATATGCAAATGAAAAGAAACAGGTCCCAGCATAGATATACATGTAACAGCAAAGCATTCCATGGCTGGTTTCTAATTTCTAGCTAATTTTGACTCATCAGTGTGTGCTTAACTTTAAGAGCATGTTTATATCTATTGGTTAAACAAAACGCTGTTGGGCTAACTACCCGTGCAGTGTCCCAGGCTGCCTACTGAATTCCCTGTTACAGGTCCTTGTTCATCCATTCAGGCCAGTGCCAGCCTCCCAGGGAAAGGAATTTCCTGACTTGCCTGCATCGCTCCGCATTTGCTCTCGGACTGTACAAGGATCGTCGCGGATCGACGGTTGAAAATGAAGAGTCAAAAGCTATTGCCAAAGGACGTGAAGGCCTGTGCTCGGTGCCTTGCTCCTCCAGCTCTGGGCAGGCATCCTGCAGCTGTCCAGCACTCCTGGTTCAACAACAGCACAGTGTTAGCACAGCAGAGGATGGCGGTTGTTGAGCGACGCACAACCGCACAACTCGTCAGCCTGCGCAAGCGGAAAGAGACTTTAGGTAAAGGGGAAACCTAAGAAGTCAGAGAAGTGTTCGCAATATGGGAAGCAAAGCCTTAGAGAGAGAGACAAAACATACCGTGAAAGAGGTTTGAGAGAGAAATTGCTGCTTCAGAAAAAGCACTCAGAGGACCATTGCTTAAAAAGATCCTTAGTTAGAAAGTTTAAGGGACTGAAATGTGGGGTTTCACATTTCACTCATCATATGATGCTCAGTATTAAATACTTCAGTTGATGGAGATATTTTCAAGGAGCCATTTGAGCACCTTTCATGGGTATGGTCCAGGCTGCTGCTTCTGTGAGGGACACAAAGCTCCAGTCAGCTTTCCTGCTTGTCTCCAGATATATGCGCTTTCTGACTTTGTGAATGCGGCTTTCTGCAGCGCATAGGGCATGGAAATGCAGTGCCAGCAGAGCACTTGCTTTTCATTTTGCAGGCAAAAGTCCCATTCAGATTTCCTTCCTGTAGATTTATTTAAATCAGTCTTGGGTAGATAGGAGATGGAAGAAAACAAAAGGTTGGGAGCAAGAGGGAATGCTGACAGAGAAGGAAAGCAGGTTAGAAAGAATAATTGAGACCTAGAATGAAAAAATGACAAATGGATTACCCAGACCTCTGTTCTCACACAGTAAAAGAAGGAAGCAGGGGAATGAACAAAAGGGGAAATTCAATGCAAAGAAATGATAGTTTGGGGAAATGAAAAGCTCAGAACAGCTGCAAACACATGCCGGGCCAGCTCCTTCACTCGCTGTAACTACTGATTTTGTAGGTATCTGGAAGTAGTTTTATCAGAGTGGGCATGTGTGTCAGACCCACAGAGGGGAATAAAGTCAGGTTTGCCTCCACAGTGAGTCCTGGTCTTTCCTTTAAATATTTGAAGCCCACTCTTGGGAGATTTGTGTGCCTGTGCCGTTCCCCACTGGCCCCCAGCCTTGTGCTTGGGTGGAGCAAAGCACGAAATTCAGGCAGACAAAAATGAAAGCACCAGGCAGCACTGTGGCAAATGAAAGTGGTGCTGATTGATACAGGCTAATGGACTTCAGAGGGAAAAATCTGAGTTTTCATGTGCATTGCTGCTTTGAAATTAGCTGTTAACCACTGCGGAAAAAGACTAGGATATCATTGTGGACAGGTCGCTCTAAACCTCTGCTCAGTGTGCAAATGTGGAGCAGTCGATTAAGAAGTGGCCCAGTCAAACTGTTTTCTTATGAACTGGGTACTGACTAATACTGAAAACATCAACACTGCCATGATTCAGAACGGCTCCCATCTCCCTTCAGCTCCATGCTGGTTTTTAGCTAAAGCAATTCTGTCCTAGAAGGAAGGAACAAGAGGGAAGGTCTTCAAATGACAGATTTATGGCACATTTTAAGACAAAGCGAGACTTCAGGTCGACCATACAAGGCCCCTTCCAATGTGAGCTGCTCTGTGAGCCTATGATTCTGAAATGAGAAGAGGCTGAAAAGCGCCAGGACAGTTACATGAGAGCAGGGCATTGCCCAGCAGAGGTGTTTTACTCCTGTGTCCCTCTCTACTTAACAGCATATGTGAGAAGACAAAGTAAAGATGAAAAACAATGAACTTTTAAGAAAAATAAAATAAGAAAGTGTAGCCAGTATATCCAGTTGATAAAGACACTTCCGGATCCTGGGAGTTGAAACAAGAATTGAGCATTTGCAAGGGCAATGAAAGCCTCCATTCTATCTTCAGATAGGATGCCTGGTTTTCCCACTCCTGTTATATCTGGATTATAAAAACTGAAGTTGCTGGGCAGGAACTAATTGCCAGGTGTAGGTCTCCATTGCAGAAATGAGTGCTGTGCAGATATGATTGTATTAACTGAGAAACAGGTGACGCACTCCCTGCGATTCCCAGCACTTGAAATTGCTGTGTTAATTCTAAACTTTGGCTAAGTCTCCTTGGCAGTGCTACCCTAAAACTGACAATGCAGGATATTCACTTCTCCTGTCAGAGATTAGCTCATATGTCATGCACCCCTCTCTGATTTTAGAATCACATGAAAAGGTAGATTAAGTAGAGTTCAAGATCATCCTAGTCTGTTTTGCCTCAACAGAGCTGGACCAAAAAAGCTGTGTGGCCTCATGCAATTTTGTCCCTCTTTAAAACCAAAGAATGAACATTCCACAGCCTTTCCATCCACCACTACCACTGTTCTCTTTGTTTTTAAAAACAGCTTTCTAAAAAATCATTCTAATTGTTTCTTTCAGTCTTATGAAATGTTTTATTGTAGAGCATTCCTATTTCTCTTTCAAGATGTTCTCCAACAGCGTACAGTTCTGTTTCGTTTCTTAAAAATTCAGCACACCATTTTAGCTGGAGGTTCTCCAGTGATGGATGATTATTTTTCGAGAATATCTCTGTGCTTCTTGACCTCTCATCACAGCATTTTTGAAACAACAGGGCTTTGTTAATTCACGTTAGTAAGGCGTATGCTTTTAAAGTTTTACCCTCTGTTCTGTCACGTAGGTGGCTAATGAAAATATCAGAAAACAGCGGAGTCAGGTGTAATGCACTGCAGAGCCATTTCTGCTGCAGTCTTGTGCTATCAACCACTGGCAGCTACATTTAAACTATGTTTTTCCAGTAGTTTCACCCACTCTGAAAAAAAAATTCCCTCAGAACACTTACCCTGAGCTTTCTCCTAGACTGTGTCAAAAGCCTGACTGAAGAGAAGGTATTTGACATCTGCTATAACTTCCATATCTACTCCTCAGTCTCCTGTCACAAGAAGAAATTAGACTCTTTTGGTGTGACTTTTTTCTGACGAGTCAACCCAGACTATTGTTCATCTTGTTTTCTTTTCAGGGCTTATGATCAGTCCTTTGTTTCATTGTTTGTTTCAATGCTTTTTAGGGGATTTGAAATTGGGGTAGTAACTCTTCAGTCTCTCCTGTATAAATGCCAGCTTTCTATCGGCCCTTGCCAGTTTTCCAGTATCTCTCCAGTCACCCACGAATCCTCAAAGACAGCGGCTAATGATTCTGTCTTTGCTTCAGCCAGGTGTTTAAATACAATAACTGAAATAATTGCTTTTTAACCTCTTACCTGCATTAACCTGAGATAAAGAGATACAAAAAACCAGTAAACTTGGATCTTCACATCACTACCTTTTGCTAATTTTTCCTTTTTAATTTGTGTTCCAACAATTTTTTCATCTCTGAGTACAACTAATGTTCTCGGATGATTTCTAGTTATTTACCATGTCACTTCATAGTTATATTGTGTTTCATGCTTTTGTGAGCCTGTCATCTTTGGCTATTTCTGTAAGCTTTCTCTCTGTATGCAAATACAAATTTTGCCTCATGTCTCCCAGTATTTTTGGTATGTGAAAAGATTATTGTTTAGTGGACTCTGTCTCTCTTCTTTTCTCCTTATTATAGTTTGCGCTTATGTCCTGAGTACAGTCAAGTCAGGGAACTGCCATTTCTTCTCAAACATTTTTGCATATCAACTTTATTTCCTGAAGAGCTGACAGGTCGATTTTTTGAGGTTATCAATACCTCGCAGTCCATTGGTTCCTGTTTTGCTTTTCTTTCTCTGTGATGATGTTCACTTGAGCTGTTTTCTATATTCAGGTTTTCAAACGACTCATGTCATTAGAATCAAATACAGAATTTTTTTTTTTTTTTCCTGGAGGTTTCTCTGCCATCCGCGTTGAGCAGTTGTTGCCAGAGCATCGGAGGGAGAATGGGATTCTGTGTGCCGGTATATCCACTTTCCATTAGTTGCATATGTAGCTGAAATGCTTGAGTGCCACTAAGTCCCTCCATTTAAAGCGTTCTGCTCATGAAATTATCTTCTACCAGATCATCCTGTTTTGCTGAAGCTTTAGAGATTCCCCACTACGTGCATTTCCTCTTTTCATTACTAAAGAGCTCTTCAGCTGCTCAAAAGTCCCCTGCTGGGATCTCAGGGCAAATAAATATGTCGTTAATATTTAAACATCAGATTCTTCTTTTGTCTTCTACCTGTAATTCTTGAGGAAGTTTTGTAGCACCTCCTGTGCCAGCTCTGTGAAAGTGGTTGGACTGAGCCTCTATGCCGTGTAAGCAGTAATTTTGATCATGTTTGAATACTTCAGTCCTCTTGTTTATTCCATATTCTTGCTGTGTAGATGTCTAAGATAATCACTGAATTTGATCCATTATTCTCTTCCAGATTTCTGTGGCTTGACCAGATATCTCCTGTTAATGCTTATTGGTGGTGGCTTTCTCGCTTTGTCACCTCTCCCTTTCAGTGCCCAGGACAGCTCACACAGGCTTTGGTGGCTCATGTGCAAAGATTGACCTCTGGTGGATTAGAGGGGCTACTGGTGCGGCCCATTTGGGTTGTTGCTGCATCTCCTACACCCCTGCATCTCCTGTATCCCTGCACACTTTGGAACTGAGGCTCCTGACAGTGGCAGGTGAGACTCAACTTTGTGTTCTCCACCTCTGCGTGAGCTGGAACCTGGTGGCTCCACAGGTGAGCCATCTGTCCAAGCCTCGCTTCCGCATTTATCTCGAAGAATAAACCTGAGAGTTTTAGATGTCTTTTATTTATAAGCACAGTACGGGGAGGAAAGTTCAGCAAGCATGAAGCTGGGAGGAGCAACTTATCTGCACAGGTGTCCATTCACCAAACCAAAACCAGTGGTTACTGGTGGAAGAGCTCGTGAGTGACTGAAAATTCCACTGTCTTGAGCTTGTAACGTAGATCCCGAGCTTCACTTTCCTTGTAATTCTTTTTTCTGATTATAATTTGAGAATTTTATTGGTTCTAGTCTGCACTGTGTGTTGCCAAATTAGCTTTGCTATCAGTGATGTAACATTTGTGTCGTCACCCTCTGTGCCCTTTAGCCCTGCTACAGCAACAGAACCAGTGTGTGTTCAGCACAATGGAAATAATAATAAATAATCACAACACGCTTATTTTAAGATTTTTCAACACTTAAGACTGTCTGTGGTTGCATAGGTTCTTTGGCTTCCACAAAACCACGTCGGTGGGCGCTGATTTCTCCTGCTTGTTCTTCAGATGGTGCATGTTCATTTCCAGGATGGTACAAAGACCATGGAGCACAAACAATTCCTTGCTTTGGGGCTGCCAAGGAGAAATGTCCAGCTCAGGGTGTGCCCAGGGAGGGACCTGCCCCCAGGCTGCACTGGGACTGGGCTCTTCTGGGGAAGCTTGGCCCTTCTCAGAATTGCAGACATTTTGGTGAGAGAGGAAGACATGGGGATGGAGGATGAAGCTCACCCAAGTGCCTCACCCTGGCAGGGTTTCCTTGTGTCAGCAGCGAGAGGAAAGGAATTCAGGAACTTCTTTTCTCCATTACCCTTTCAGCATGAAGCATTCCTTCCTCATCTGCTCATTACTTTCCGAGGGCTTTTGAGGTTTTTTTTTTCCCTCCCCTGAACGTCGCGTCTTTTCTTTAAGAGAATTGATTTTTTATTGAGGGATTCTGAGAAGCATATTCAAGTGGAGGAGTTGGGTGGACATGAAACTGCTGTTGCTCTTCTTTTAACTTTATTTTCCTGCTGTTAGAGATTTATTTTTTAAACTGTGTGTAAATGCATTTCCCATGCTACTGTGAAAGATTGAGTTAGTTAAGAACTGCATGAGCTGTCTTTATATTACAGACTCAGATTGGATAAATAAGGGGAAATTCTGGGGCTGGGAAGTGACAGCAGGGGAGGCCGAATTACAGGCAGTAAATGTTGCTGAATCCTACACATTTTAAATAACAAAAAAAAAAAAAAAAAGATCTTTTTAAGGTCTTTTCTTTTGTCAAGGCATTGTGTTGAACTGTTCTGATGGATGAGACTACAAAGCCACGGGGAAATTCTTCAAAGGTCTGGAACAATCTGGAGCCTTGGTGAGCTTTGATGAATTTAATCGTATAGAGCTGGAGGTAATTGTAGTACCAGTTTCTTAGCAAAGTTGGTATTCAGTGAAAGTGACAAGCTTGACAACTTCATTAACAGCACTACCATTAAACAACATTGACTGAATTTTACTGTTAAATGAAAAAAAAAGTGCAATTTTAGTACAATTTAATCAAATAAAACTAGTTGTCCAGGGCAAACCTCTCCTTGTGATTTTCTCGTGGTTTCTGCGTTCCTTACTGAAAATATAGCGGAGAAATATTGCTGCTGCAACCTCGGGAGCACAGTGACAGAGGGAGGTTTGTGGGGAGACATTGTATTTTGGTGGTGATAGATTAGCAGCGAGATTTCCCGTTCGCGCTGGAGTGCAGCCTGCCACTCACAGCGCTTTGAGAGACAGGAGTTAACTTTCATCTACAGAAAGATCCCAGCCAGGGAGACAGACTGCTTTAATACCTCATTTATTACCTTGCTGGGGAGCGGGGAGCAGCAAAAAACAAAAAAAACAGCGCTGCAAAGAGGGATCTGCAACAAATGAGAGCCCTGGGCTTTAAGAAAGTAATTTACTGCACTTACACAAAGCATAATTAAATGTCCATGTTGGGAGATACTGCATCACTTATTTTCTTGTATAAACTGCTCTGGTTGATCTTATAGCTCCAAAAGTTTTCTGATTTTTTTTTGTTTTATTTTTTATTTTGGAGTCACAGCTACCGGCAACCCTAAGTAGAAGTTATAGACATTGAATTGGTTTATAACCATGCATTTATATTTCTGCTTCTGAGGCAGCACAGAAACAGGCTTTAAAAATACAGTATGCTTGCTGTGTTTTCCATTACCTTGCATTAGACCATTACAGAGATATAGCTATTTCTGGAAGATGCTATAGCTTTAGTATTTTCATTCATTTAGCAGGTCATCCCTATTTGATGCATAGGGAATTTTTCAATGCACTGGGCAATTTATTAGCCTAGGGTTGTGATGGGTTTTTGTTTTTATTACATTTCGTAGCACATTAAAACATCATTTTGAAGTTTAAAAAGAAAAATTAGTGGTTTTTTTTGCAAACTAAAATTGTGTCAAAGGTCCTGCTTTGCACTTCGCTTCGATGCTCCTTGTGGCTGCTCAGCAGATGTTGACCCTTCAGACAGCAGGTCTGAGCAGATGTAGGTGTGGGAAGATGTGTCTGTACTCACCTTCTGCTGTGTTTATTATCAGCAATTTGGGCGAGCTGGAGGAGCGGAGCTGTCAAACCACCCAAAAGGAACAACAGTGTAACCTCTTTGCTAGGCTGGCCAAAATTACAGGATCTGTTCCTCCTTGCTGCAGTTTTGCTGCTTTGCTAGACTTAGAGAGCTGTTCTCCCTAGATCACTGTGCCACAAAGAGCAGCTGTGCCTGCGCTGGTTCTCTTTCAATAAAAAGGCACTGTGCACCCCTTTTTCTATTACAGGGCAGCATACACCAAGTCAATGCCTGAGCGAAATCTCTTTTGCCTTTGTGCACTTTTTTCCTTTGCCCACTGACAGGAGATCCCTCAAGACCAGCACTAAGCTCCTCTTCATTAGAACCCAGTTTTCAATTTAAATTTTAATTAGAATGGATGACTAGGATACTCACCATTCGCTGTAATTTCTGCATGCCACTAATCAACAACCAGAAAAATACTTCTTTTTTTTAATTTGCTTATTTCTAAAGACTAAGTTCCTTTTCTATAAAAGGTTTGTTGATTGTAGTTAAAATTATTTTATCTCATCTTACATTGTTGCATTTTTAAATGGGCTACATGCTTGCGAAATGATATTCTTTTCTCATTCTTTTAATGTAAGGTCACATAAAACCTGGATTCTTACATTAACTCAGGGCTAAGGGGCAGTTGAAGTTAGGGTTAAACATGTGCAGTCCTAAAAGTGTTGTGGTTTTAAGCCTTTCTTTGATTCATAATGAAATATTATTTTATGTTAAATTACTATATTATTACACACTGGATATGGTGATATTTACTTGATCAGAGGTAGCTGAAGGATTAAAGCTATCCAGTGTTGGTTTCACGTGTCTTTTTTATCATTACTTTTTGTTTGTTTCAATTCTGAGACATAGATCGAATGTATTCCACCTGGAAGATCAACCATTAGATCTAAATATCACCTGCGTGGTATTTCTAGTCCTCAAATTGCTGAAGCAATTTGTTTCCAAAGGAAAAAGTACCATATTAGTGGCAAAGCATTTTATCTAAACAAACATAAATATAGCTGATTAAGGAGTGCTTCAGCCCCTGGCACCCACAGGTTTTCACAGGCGGAGTGAGCTGGTAAGGGATGACTTGGTAGAAGCCACACACATTTTTGAATGATCTGATATAATTTGAAGATGTTTCGTAGCATGTGTACATCAATGCCTGGAAATCCATCAGAGGCCACTGGGGATTTTATTCCGGTTCATGTTTTTGGTCAATCCCCACAAGCCAGACGCTGCTCATTTTCACTGCAGTTGCCTGGCAGTGAGACAGTTGGGTCTGTGTTGGAGCACTAACATCAGAGCTGGGAGTCAGGAGAGACTTTGAGTTTTCTAAGGCTTTTTCATGACTGAAAAAGAGCCCAGGTCTAATACAGTGCCTAGTCTGCAGACTTCAGTTTTTAAAAAATCATCTTTACGATTATGTCTGGTTTCTTCCCTCAGTCCAGTACCGGGGCATGTGCCTCATCTGCACAAGCTTGACGCATCTGCTATCATCCATTCCTGAATACAGAAATTCGCAAAGTTACTCATTTTTTGGTAAGTGTTGAAATGGACTAGATTAAATCACAGAGACTCTAAATGTCCTGTAGGGAGAACCATTGCGAATTCCACCGGGAATTTTGCCATTAAAGTGTGTATATCCAAAATTTTGTCTCATTATCTTTAATTGCTCTTCAAAAGCTCTGATGCTGTCACTCTTAATTTTGTGTAAGTATACACACAGGAACATTTAGAATACATGGTAGAGGATTTGAAATTCCTAAATATTTTTAAAGTCACACACTGGAACAATTTTTTAATGGCACACTACAGGAAAGAACAAACGGGAGAAATAGGAAATGGAATTCTGAGTGCTAAGATCTAAAAGACTTTAAGTTCACTGGTTTGTCACAAGGACTGAAACTGTGCAAGGGGCAGGTATTTACAAGAATTTCAGGCTGTGGAGAAAGCCAGCTAGCATGCCACTGCATCAGGCCAGATATTACATTATAATAGACCACACAATTCAAACAACTTCAGAATTTCTCTCATTTCCCAGAAAGATATTATGCTGCTTCTGTGTGCTTAAAGAAAGTACTCTTTGACACAGCTATAATAACAAGAAAAGTAATATTCTAACTGGAAAATGAGATAGGACAATGTGTTGTGGTGCTAGGTGGCAAAAGTAGTGAACTCATCTTTTCTGCAATGATATTCCCCAAAATACAGGGGAAAACTTATTTAATTCCTGCAATAAATATTCTAAGAGAGAGAAAATCCAACCTTTAGCTTTCTGACACCAAAAGTATTTGTTATTAATAATAAAGCTTTTGGATTACCAGCCTCAGCTATTCTTTTTCGTTTGGTTTGGTTTGGTTTGGTTTGGTTTGGTTTGGGTTGGGTTGGGTTGGGTTGGGTTTTTTTATTTGTGTGGATTTTTCTTTTTTTTCTTTTTTGGGTTTTTTTGTTTGTTTGTTTGTTTTTGTTTTGTTCTGGTTTTGGTTTTTGCTCCTTTGTGTTTTGGGATATTTTTTTTTTGTTTGTTTCGGTTTGGGTTTTTTGTTTGGTTTTTTT
>VZRN01002121.1:1177297-1280733 GCA_013397935.1 Dasyornis broadbenti
TTTGTTTGTTTGTTTGTTTTTGTTTTGTTCGTCTTTTGGTTTTTGCTCCTTTGTGTTTTGGGATATTTTTTTTTTGTTTGTTTCGGTTTGGGTTTTTTGTTTGGTTTTTTTGGGTTTTTTTGTTTGTTTGTTTGTTTGGTTTGGTTTGGTTTTTTGTTGTTGTTGTTCAATCTGTTCCTCTGTGTTCTGTTGTGGTCTTTTTTCAGTACCTGAAAGAATGCAAAAACAACTTCTTGCCATTGAGCTAGTGGTCAGTTTCGAGCCAATATCTGCTTTGCTACTGGCTTTTATGAATAAGGGAAATTGATGGAATTATCTTAAAGGACAGCTTTAACTTCAGTTAACATCAGGTAAAACAGGAAGTCCCTGGTTTTTGCCTCCCTACACCTGCTTAACTTGAGATTGGGTTCCATATCTCCATATTGTCTCGTAGAAGCTGAGGCATGCACACAGCTCCAAATTTAACACTGTCTTCATAGCCACACGCTCTACTCTGGGACAATGACAGAAATGTTAATTTTAAGATTTTGAATGTTTTTTAGAGTCCTCAAAAGAGGAATGATTAGTGCTCCCTCCCACATCCAAGGCAAGGCCAGATATTGCCTGATGGAAAATTTCTTCTTCGTGCCACCAGGGCAGCTGTGTGCTCCCAGGGCTGTGATTCAAGCTGTCGCACACGAGTGACCTGTGCTGTACACAAAGGCTTCTGTATTACAGGATCATCTCTCACTTTTGAAGAACATTCCATTTTGGAAACAGAAATGCTGTTTCCTGGGAGGTGCTCATTTCCAGCCCGTGTCTCCCAGACCTCAATCAACCAGACCAAGGCAGCTTGTACCTTTTCCTTCCTGGTGAGAGAGGCAACGGAGGATCCATCCTGCTTTCAAGTGCGATCTCCTCACCTGTGACCACTACCTTTACCTGAAACCCACTCCGGCCCATTGATCTTTGAGCATTCAAAATATTGGTAAAATAGATTCCAGTACCACCTCCAGCTTTTCTGCCTTGCTGGAAAGACGTGACACCCTCCAGCCAGGGGTTAATTGACGGCATCGAGCTAAGCTGGCAGAGTGCTAAGGGAACCTTGCACCACAGCCTTACACTGCCCAATCCTGATCCTGAAAATTTTGTGCATGAATTCTTTCAAAAATGTGCCTTCCCAGCAGACAAACATTTTCTGGTGTGTATCTCTGTGTATCAGTGATGTCTGTCTATTCATGTTAATTTTGTGATATTTTGTATTTTTGGGGTGCTCACAAGGCCGTTCCATTTTCTCTACTCTTACGTGGCATTCTCCTCTGCAAGGTACCTACCACTTTACTATTTCTCTCTTTAGTTTTTTTGATGACCATGTGTTTACACAGCAGCCTTGCAAATAGCATGCCATCATCATTTTTCCTTACAAATGAAACAAATAGCTGACTTCTGCTGCTAACATTTCCAAATGTCACTTTATAAATTCAGCTGGTTTTTACCCACCACTGAAACCATTGTGGGTCGGTTCTGCTATTTACATATCTTCATAAGCAAGCTTTTAAGCTCATTTGTCCCATTCCTAACATTTTCGATTCTCTTTCTTTCAAAGTTGCAAGACGACTCTGGATAATTAGTTTAAATGCTGAAATCCCATTTTTTCTTATATGTTGTCTTGAAATTCATGACTCTAGGGATGCAATGTCAGCTATTTATAGGAGTTTGTTGGTTTTTTTTAATATGAAAACCTTTATTTTATCCTTAAAAGTAGTATAAGTAAAAATAATCCTTCTCTATACCCTCCTAAAATTCTCCTGCAATGTATCTCTCACTGTCCTTTATATCAAATGTGTTCTGTTTAGAAGCCTGAGCACAGAGCATCTGAAGATCTAACATCTTAAGATGGATCTGGACCTTTTTCTGCTACTTAAAATTTAATGCAGTGCAAATAGTGTGCACTGGGAATGCTTGCCAGCACCTCTGCTAACAATTCAGAAGGCAGAACAGGGTTTAGATCATTCCTCCAAAGCTCTACGCTAGCACTGCAGTACAGGTCTAGGTAAAATATTTTAACATAAATGTAGGAAGCGACTTGAAATCCTGACTTTAGAGCGGTCAAAGAAAGTGTGGCCATTAATTCTGAAGGCATCATTGTGTTCTCTTGCTAATTTGAGGATGCATGTTGGCATGTGACTGATGAAATGAACTATTCCAATTGATTTACTTGACTGGGGTTTGAATCTCTGCAGATTCCAAAACACATAGAATATCTGTATTTTGTATTCATTTTTGTATTTTTTTTTTTCCTTTTAACTACAGTCCTATAAAAAAATTGAATCATTTTGGACAAAACTTATCGTTTTTGTTTAGGACAGTGATCTCATATTTAAATGAACAATTCACATGTCAGTACGGTTTTTTCATCATGGACATATTCCCAAGTTTATATAGAAATGCACTTTAAAATCTGCTTTCCCTTGTTACGATTTTTGCATATGTGCAAGGAGTGGATATTCTGAATGCCCCAAAGATGACATCTCAGCAGAGTGCTTCATTACCCTGGCCATTTAGGATTTAACCCCACAGAAATTTTTCAAAGCTTTTGGTTGTCACTCAATGTGTGAGAAAGCTGTGCTCAGGTAATGGGCCCAATGTATTTATGACGTGTAGAAGACTCACTTGCATTTCAACAATCTGTTTGACTGTGCTGGTTTTTATCTCAAGCATATAAATTTCCCCAACTGATGACCACATGTCTGTGGATATATTTCATATTTCAACCGGGTGAAAGGTTGCAATATTTTCCTCAAAGAAAATACATGTCCTGTTTCATTTCCTCACGCAGCTAATGTTGAGAGAGTTGTTGTGGGGTTTTTATTTTTAAACTGGGGGCTAAAGCCAGTGTTTATTTTCTTTCTTGTTTTAAAAGAAGGCCTAGGTTGCTATACTTAAGTGTACTGCCCTGTTTTCTGGACAAACAAGCTTCTAGTTAACTCGGTTTTGAAGGATTTCTTCTGAAAACATGTTATTCTGTTGGAATTTTATATTTCCTTACCTGCAACAGGGCCAGAATGGAAGGTCTGAAAGCAGGTTCCATTGATTTTTCTGAAAGTCCCTAATCAAATAACCAAGTTAAAAAATTGGCCCTAAATAGGGATTTTTAGGGTCAGGAGGATTTGTCTGGGCAGTCTGCTTCTGAAAGGAAAAGCTATATTCGTTCCTTTCATGAAGGACGGTTGATGAAACAAACATAAGGAATTCTTGGCAAAGGGAAAGAAAAGGTTTCCAATCTGCAAGTAGAAACAACATCTCTTTCCATCAAGCTAATGGTGTGTTATGTTAAAGGCAGAATTCAGGCTGCAGATACACTTTCAGTGCGATGATTTCCTACCTTACGCCACCAAAGACTTGCAAGTACCATTTTGACAAAACTACCACTTGAAAATTAAAGCAGGGGGGGAAACACCAGCCCTGAAGGGAAGAGATCACGACTAGGTGCTGTGCTGTCTTTTACAGACTGGGCTGCAGATCTTGAAGAGCAGAGACGTGGTGAGGTGGAGGGTTGACTTATCACCCACACAGGTACCCCAGCCCAAACGAAGTACTTACCTGTTGCCCTTTTTCCTTTAGTGGTTGCTTTCTGTTTGTTGTTTAGCTTAATTCCTTTCCTAAAACCACGTTTCTAACCAGGATAGCCTGCCATGTGAAAACAAACAAAACAAAATCCCAAACCACTCAGCAAATCTTCTGCTACCCCAGCTCCAATAAACTAGTAGCTTCTTTTCAACTAAGCAATTTATTTTTCCCTATTAGGGTTTTAAGCAATAGGTTACTACTTAGAAAATTTTCTATCTGCTACCCCAGATTGGATAAACTAGTAGCTTCTTTTCAACTAAGTCATTAATTTTTGCCTATTAGGGTTTTAAGGAATAGGTTATAATTAGCGTGCTCGTATTAAAAAGGAATCTGTTTATCTATGTTCCTTTTTGTACAACATGGGGAAAATGATTAAAAGTCAAAATAAAATGGAATATTTAGTATTTTGCCCATCTGTTACTTACATTTAAGTTTTGCATCCCTGGACAGTGTGGGAAATAAAGTTTGCATTAATTAATTCAGGCAATTCTCTGTTGTACTATCCAAACACAGTGTGTAATATTTGCAGCCTATTTCAGCTCTCAAAAAGGGTGAAAGCAAAAGACAGAGATGTATTCGAAGAGGTGAAATGATAACTTAGCAGGGGGATCTTTTAGGAATGAGAGAGGCTGCGGTTTGGGAAGTTTTCCTGTTTGGTTTCGGTGGGTTTTTTGGGTGGGTTTTTGTTTTTTTTTTTTTTTTTTTTTTTCCTGGTGTAATTGCCTTCACACACATGAAAAATCCCACAAACTGTAAAAATAATGACTGAACTTCCTCCTGACTATCCGCAGTTAAGTCGGAAACAATGCATCATTCCCGGTACTTTTTGCCCCTGCCCTGTGTGACAGCACTCTGTCTTTGATGCTAGATTTCCAGTAGGTAACCTCGTTACTTTGATGGAATGTCTTTGAGGGGTGGGCTCACAGAAGAGAGTTCGCTACTCTTACTGTCATAAAATGGAATTTTAAAAGCAAGAAAAGAATGGCAGCTGCTTGCTCTTTACACTTAGGGAAGGCTTTGTTTCACTCCAAAGCCTGAAGATTTCTTGCATACTCCAAATAGAAATTATTTTCCCATTACATTCCCATTCCCTACAATATTTTTTTCTGACTAGTTTGGTTTAGTTGAGTTCACTTCTTTCTGTCTCATTGTAAACACAACCACCATTTCATTACCTATCTTGTGGCAACTGATCAGCTTTTCTTTTTACCAGCCAAACTTGTTAAATTACGGAAAAACAGAGCCTTGTGGAAACTCAAATATTTCGTCTAAAGCTGAGCTGTCTCTGGTAAATAATTTTTTTTTTAAAAGGTACATTTCTTGAGATTTGCCATTACATTCAGGAGATATTTATCAAACCCTTCTCTGTGTGTAATTTTAGAAACTCCAACTAGAGAAACATTTTTGCAGCTGAATAAGTAGCTCAGCTTCACCGGGGAGCAGGCTACAGAGATTGCAAACACTGACAGTTTTGCTGAGATAGTTTCATGGCCCTCTAGCACAAAGTGATGAGCAAAGAAAACTGCAACTCTTGATTAAAAAGAAATTCACTTATTTAACATTCTTGCTTTTAATATCAATTTAGCCTTCAAGTAGCCAGTGTGAAAGCAGATGCAACACTGCATGTCTTGCTCATATGCATTAAGTCCTTGAATGCTTTCATTTTAATTTGGAGCTGAAGTTTGACCTAATTTAAAGTTTCTCCGTATTATAATTATAAATTGGATGTCTTCCAGTGGCTAGTGTTGTGTCAAATATGCTTTTTAAATGAGTTCCAGATTTGAGTTCTTTCCACAAGCTCTGTCTTTGCAACCCGTGGGTGACAAGGGTAAAATCTGTCCTCGTCCTCGCTGGAAATCTGAAAGTTAATTTCCAGACATTGGAAGCGTTGGTTTTCAGCAAAACAATCAGAGATGTCAGCTTGCCAAAATTAACTCTTCTTGATGGTAGCAGAGGGCATTTTCCTTGGAGGTATCTATTTTACGCTCACATTCCCTTTGTCCGCTTGTTCTCAGGATGAGCTGGCGGAGTGGCAGAGCCAACTTCTTCCCTCCCTGCTGCCAAAATACCTTTTCTGACCCTTGCAGAAAAACTACCCCTGTGAGGCTACTTCGGTTTCAAATCGTGAGGTATCAACTACTTCCCTCGAATAGAAAACCTCCTTGAATGTTCGTGCCCTGCTTTTGCATTGCGGCACATAAACGCAAATTCGAGCACTCGCACACGTGAATTCATCGATTTCGCTTACAGAATTTCTCTGTGCTTATAAAAGTTATAATAGATACTAATAATGGATATAAAGACGTCGTGTAATACAAAATTGTAAACATATGTTAACAATGTGCTTTGATTCATCGTTTCTTTAGTAGAATTCTTAAAAAACCAGTATGATATGGTGTTGTTTTTTTTTTAAACGAAAAGCTAACGTGTTTGTCCGGACGATTCAAGACCACACACAGTAAAAATATTGGTTTCTTACAGCCCACCAATTCAAGGTTTCTTTACCCTCACGTCTTTTTGTGCTACCAGTGTTGTTCCCCCTCTTGCTTTTGGCCAATCTAGAATATGTCTTTTGATGTTTTGCTCTAGGAAAAGCCACACAAGGCTTTCCAGGAGGAGAACCATCCTAGCAAGTCACCTCTAACCGTTGCTTCTTGCATGAGTCAAACCTGAACCGGGATTTCCGCTGCGTTTAAACGAGCTATGATCTCTGTATATCAGAAATCACATCTCAGTGGAGACTTTATCAGACATACTCGGTATGGCCCATTATGTTTATCAATATGACCCTTTAAATCAAAATTATTTTAGGAGGCTATTTGTCGCTGGAAATGAAGAGTGATATATTCCAAACGGGCTTTTAAACTAAGGAAATAAAGGACTCAGGGTTTCATTGTTGGCCTTGGAAACTCTCCAAGGAAGATTTTTAAAGTTTATATCTTGTTTACTGTGTGTTCTCACTCACAAATCTGATAAAATGTTATGTTTTCTTACCTCCACAGCTACTGATGAAAAGGTTTAACAAACAGCTGAATGCAGGAATTTAAAAAAAATAACGTCCAGGAGGATACAGAAGACAGTTCTATCCAAGATGAACAGTGTAACTCATCAAAGTAGAAACATTTTATTTATTTGTACCATCAGTTTGGATATAAATTCATGAGGCTCGCACCACATTTGGGTACTGTTCATTTTGTCTTATCTTTTTTTAAGACAAGAAAATGAGAACAAAGCCGTTAGTGTCTCTGGTTCATGTTTTCCCCAGTTTATAATGACACACCAGGAGACTCATAAGGAGTAGAAATAAATGTCTGAACAAAACCCACGGTGTTCTTTTTCTTCTTACCAGGCAATTGTACAATCAGAATTGACTTTTAATTTCAATTTGTGTAGGAAAAAATCTGTATAAGACGTTGAAGATTCTCTTCGAAAATCAATCGAGCATCTTCCTCACATGAAACCCCCAGTTCAGATCCACCACATGTTGTAAACAATAAAACAGGAGAAATTTCATTGGTTTTTTACATCTTTAAGAAAAAGAAAAGTGAATGTTGTGCAGAAGGTTTTAGCACCTATGCTCCGAAGGTGTAATCCTACATGAGTAACAACTTGTTAAATATGAGTAATTTCATTTTTTTTTTTTTTTAGCGATGCTCGTGTGTTTAGTTTGTTTCGCTGTCTGAAAGTGAGAGATGGAATTTATAAGGCAAAGAGGTTGTCCCTTACAGCTGTAGCTGTACCGTATTTATGGAGACTTGTAAAACCAGTACGTACAGGGCCATCTTCTCAGCAACTATTGAAAAGCTGCTGGTGAGTGGCCCACAGCCACCACCTTGACGTGCAGACTGGAAAATAGATGTTGGCTGTTCTATCCAGGCTGAAAAGCAAACACACACGAGGTTCAGGGACGAATCAAGGCTTTATCCAAAGGATTTTTGTTACTTGCAGGTGTCCCTAACCTTGACTGCACGCATAATAAACTCTGTCTGGTTAAGGCGTCTCTTTGCAGAGTGTTTATTCCTTGTTTGTAGCATGAGAAGTAGATGAATGCTGGGTTAAATACAGTGATTTGGGTATCTATTGCCAATTTTATTTACAGCTCGTGGCTTGGTTTTAGTTGGGCCGGACTAGGAAATTGCACCTTTTGGGCCAGGGACACCAGGCACAACATTCTTCATTAGCTAGAGCATATTTTTTTATGTCATACCTCTTCAAATCCTTCTAGATTTTTTTAAATGAGACTTTGCAAGGATTTATAACCTATTCATAAGTAGATTACACGAGATTAAAGGTTGTTTTTTTTTTTACTTAGTGGGTATTGAAATCTTGCAGGATACCTCCTGAAAGGTTACTTATGTCGATGCTGTTTTATGTCCTTGTGATCATTTGTGTTTTGTAGCTGTCTTTTTCCTCAGCCTCCCGATTGTGTGGGGCACTTGGTGATCATGCCTCAAGTAGAACAAGCCATTAAACTCTGTGTTAATCTCTTCTGATTCCTGCATAAAAATGGGATGCACTGGGCCCCCTCCCGAAATTCACCCAAAAGAATTCTATGACAGGAGTAGAATTATGACGCCACTTATAGATTATTAATAATACAATTTTAACTAATTTTGAAAGGTACTGTAAATTTTGTGTTAGAAAAAAATTGCAGGCAACGGTAGTGTACAACAAAAAAAAGCCCAAACTCCCCACAAAATGTATCAGTCAGGTGGGGATTTTTTGCTAAATACTCTCTAACTTCTCCATATGAAGAAGTCTTTGCCTAATTAACCTGACAGCAGTCCCAGAGAATTAAAATATGTAAACTGAGTAAGTAAAAAAAAAAACCAAAAACAAGTACTGTTGCTTCATTTTGAACTAGGCAAGAGAAAGAGCAGTAACTATTTGGGCTTGAAAGATCACAGAATCTCAGAGTGGTTGGGGTTGGAAGAGACCTCTGGAGATCATCCAGTCCAGCTCCCCAGCTAAAGCAGGTTCACCTGGAGAAAACTTCGCACCATCACACCCAGGTGGGCTCTGCATATCTCCAGGGAAGGAGGCTCCACAGCCTTTTTTTCCCAGTGGTGCACTTTAGGTAAATCCCTTGGGCTGGGCTGCATTTCCCCTGCTCTGAGTAAGGTGTAGAAGTTTGAGCCAGTGACTTTTCACTGCCCTGGCAGGAGAGGTAGAGATTGGAGTGTTTCTACAGGGTTATTCAGTGGATGAGCCTGGGGTGATATCTGACTTTTGAAACTCAAATTAGGGCAGGAAAATGTTGTGGTTTTCCCTCTGACTCACAGGACAATGGCACAGGGAGGCTGGGCAATAAACATATTTAATACAGAGAGGTACTCAGCCTGCTATTGGAGGCAATATCCATATCTCAAATGAATACACAGATAGAATTTGCCAGGACATTCCCAGACAGGAGACCACTTCCAGAGGTGCTGGGATCTATTTTTTGTTTATTTTTAGGGTCTGTCTGTTCAAAGTGTGACTGAGGTTTTTAGTTGAGTAGCAGCTTGGGAGAATAAAACTCCTTTGGTAAAATAATTAACATTACTTTAATTAATGTTGAGTAATTAATGTTTCTTTAATGTTACAGGAGAGAAAACAAATTTACTGCTCATGCCCTGATTATGAATTAACCACTTTTACGGGAACTTTAAAGAAATGTTCACGCTTTCATTAAGAGTGTAGGTTTGAAGCTGCTGAGCTGCTGTGAACAAACTCATCTGGAAGTGGGAAAAATTAATCAGTACCACCAGATTTGCACTGATCTTGTTCTTCTTTATTCTTCTCATACCTGATCAATTTACTAAGTTCCAACGCCACAGTCAAAGAAAATTTCTCTTGGAATGGGTGCTATGGGATTTATAATAACTGAAAGCAGGTTGTGCTGTACGCTGAAAGCTAGGATTTTTATTTTGGATAACTCTTAATTAGAAAGTGTAGCATTTAAAATTTCAGTTTTATGTATTTACTTAAATTTTATATCAGAATTTTACTACCAATTTTTATATCCCTCTGAAGCTGTTCCAAGGAAAACCTTTCCATCAGTTAGAATTCATTTTTCTTCTTGATTTGCATGGTAAGAGGCACAGTTATTTGTGTTGAACGTGAGCATTCATGGCAACAGATTTCAATTTTACACGAAAATTCCAAGTATCTATAAAAAACCCTTAATATGTCTTACTTTAAATTCTGAGGAGAGCACTATCTACTCTGGAGCAAAATTTGGTGGCTCTGGAAAATAAATTGATAGAAATAGATTAAAACTTAACTGAATTTTATTTAATTAGCATGTTGCTAAAATTTTAAGTGGCAGATGTCTCGTGGAATAGATCCTATTCTCCAGATCCACAATCAAAATAATCAATAAAACATATTCGCTTCAGTGCTTTCCTCTACTTGTAGAAAATAGAAATTCTGTCTCATCTGCAACGTGCAGCCCTCAATTCTTATGTGCTAAAGATGCCGTTTTCCATGAGGAAAATTAACAAGAAAACGTTTTTTGTATCCCCAGCTATTTGAGCCTGCTCCAAAGAGCTGGCTGGATGCAGCACTTTCACACAGATGCAGACAGGGACAGTCAGACGGCTCCACAGGAGCTGATGCTCAGTTTTGGGTGCAGTTCTGGCCACACTCAGGCTGTGATTTTTTGGTACAACATTGCCCTTTATCACCGATACAATTCCAAGGAGTAAGAGGGAATAACTGGGAGAGGGGGATGCATGCTCATGATTTTGTGGGAATAGCAGCCACTTCTGTACTATATCTCTTAAAATGGAGACCAGTCAGGGTTTGCTCGTTCTACAGAGAGACAATTTTCTGCTTGAGATCCTGCAGATTAATTGCCGAGTGTCTCAGCTATCCCAGGAGAGCTGGGGGAAGGTGTATTGATAGTACCTGCAGATAGCCAGGAGATATGAGCCGTTAATAGGATCCAACAAGTCACCTCCCTGATGGAGAAAAAGGCTTCTGCTCCCAACTTTAAAATCAAATTCACCTGTCAGAGAAGCTCTTTGGCTTTGCAAGGTTAAGAGTTTCTCTGCACACCCAGGATTCCTGGGCTTAACTGCATGATTTCTGCGCAAGGTGGGGCACCCTTTGCCTTGATGGAGACTTTTCCCTGTCAGTGCAGTGCAAGGGCAAGGAAGAGCTCTCCTTGGAACAGCCCACATGCTCTGCCCCTGCTAGGGCTCGTTCCCAACCTGGTCCTGGGCATGGGGTTTGCCAAGGGGCGGGACAATTCCCCACGGTAATGGTCAGATGCTAACGTTTGCAGGTCGTGTTCAGAGGTGAAAATCAGTAGAGAGCACCTGGAGGAGTGCAGCAGACCACGGAGCATTTGGGTGAAGCATTCGCAGCTGGTTAGACAAGCCAGTAATTTGGGTGAAAACGTAAGTGTGCTACAGATTCCTTGTTCACAGAAAAAAAAAATTATTCAGAAAAATGCAAGGTCACTGTAAACAGCTAATTCGAGTAGATTAAATGCTTTGAGAATTAAGAAATCAGGATCGTTTTGATCGAGTAACAAATAAGAGGATCTTCTCATTTTAATATTTTCATTAATGCCAATGAAATTGGGTGTGTGGGGTTGAGAGGGGGTTGATAAACACTGGATTGAATCAGCTGAACACACAGAGAAGTGCTGCAAATCATTTCTCCTTGACACACGGACACATACACCGAGTTCCACGGTACTGCCACCCCACATGACTGCCTGTAAAGCCTGGTGAGCACTGTGCTTATCTCTGCGTGTGGATGCCCAAGGTGTCTCATGAAATCAGAGATGTTACAAGCTCTCCTCTGCGTGTGAAAATGAAGTCTTTCCCATGCTTGAAAAGTTCGCTTCTACCATTTTTCCAAATCGCCGTAAGTTTTTCAGGTGGTTATGCATTGTCTGGGAAGGAGGAGTGAAAACATTCACCATCTCACGCTTCAGCTTGTTCACATGAGATTTAATGTTGGTCTTTCAGGTCCGAGGGGCTCAGCTAATCACCTGGACCAAGGTTAATCAGCTAATCCCCTGGGCCATGGAGCGAAACAGTCTCCAAGCTGTCAGATGAAACGCTGCTTTGTGCCACGCCAGGTGGGATGGGCTCCCCGTGCCAGGCTCTCCAAATCCCCCAATGAGCCCTTCTCTTCGCTTCCAGGCACCTCCCTTGCGTGCTTTCCTGGTTCTTCCCATCTTCTCTTTCCGTTTCCGAGGCCGCTGTTAGTCCCAGCGGGATGACTCCACACCTCGTAGGCCCCAAGCAGCGTTTCGATTGCTAAAGCTAACAGTTGAATTAACACATTTCCCAATTATGATGTGTAAACACATGAACAAACCCGAAAAAGCAAAGGCTGAACAAACCTGAAACCCTGTGAAAGCTTTAGTTTGGAAAAGCTAAAAGCTTTGGAAAGCTGCCTTCTTTATAAAAAAAGGCTATCAGGGAATCAGGGGGAAGGAACCCTTTTGTCTGGGCTTAGCTACATCTGTCAAGCAAAGAAAGCGTATATAAATATGGCTAATTGCAGAAAGAGGACCCCAATATTTGCCTTATTTGGAGGTGAAGTTCCTTGAAAGAGGGAGAAACAAGTGGGACAAATCTAGACAAAGAAAATAGGTCTGTGCTAATGTACCCTGAATAGACCTTCCCAACAGATGAACAAGGGAGTCTGTTTTCTTGCCCGTATATACGTTGTGTATGTGCATGTACATACAAATATAATTAAAGCTTTATATCTTACCGTGCCAAGTGTTCCTAAAACAATTGACTACTAATCTCCTACTAAGCTCCCGCTTCCAGCTCCTGCTCTCATCTCTCCCTGTGAAATATGGATTTGCAATGTCTGACAGGTCCACGTTGTCTTTAATAGAATTACTTTCAATCTATGCTGGCATCGATGAGAGGGACATCTTGTCCTTTTCTGTGCCTACTGTCAGCAAAAAAAAAAATCAGTGTTTCGTAGCTGGTACAAAGTGAGGATGGGGAATGACTGGGACACCGTTGCAGACATCGGGAATTTGAAGGCGAAATGGTTTTATTTATGTGAATCTGGTCGGACTAATCTATGAGACAAATAGAACATAAAATTTCTTTGCTGATCAAACTTAATTTCATTAGCTAATGAGTCATGTAATTAAAAGCAATGTGTCCATTTTCCTGTCTCGCCAGACAGCTCCTGGTAGGTGCTGCTGACAACATCAAATGAAGGGGACTGCTGAGAGCACAAAACTAGAGAGGAGCAGAATACTGATGGCCCCACTGCAAACCTGCATCTCCGCACTGTGGACATCTCCAGCTACTTTTTATGAAGTGTGATCGTGCTGGGCACCTTCTCCTGTGATAACCCTTAATTTAAGAGGCATGCTGTCACAAGACAGTGGCGTGAACAGGAAATTGCTAAGGATATTTTCTCTTCCTAAAACAATAATGTTTTTACTGTGAGAGAGATGTAAATTACAACAGGGAAATCGGCCAGCTTAGCTACCAGGAGGCTAGGTCTGGGGAGAAATCAAAGTTAGTCTCTTTATTACATGCCTTATGAAGATGCAGCATTTGAGGTGCAGACACAAGGATGGCAATCTCACGTCTCCTGCGTCCACAGCCACAAGGGGCTGGTCCTTGTGTCCCTTTTGGAGTGCTGGCTGCCCAGCAGCCTGGCTGCCTCAGGATGTGCTGGCCTCCCCAGGGGCTCAGTGCCTGCCTGGAGAGAGAAAAACCGGTCCCAGGAGCAGCTCCAAGGCAGATTTTGCGAGACAGTCAAAATTCCCATGGATCTTGCAGCGTGCAGTTCCTCCAACCTGCTGCTGCCAAGCTCGTGGAGCAAAAAGTGGAAAGTTTGTTTTCTATAGCTTTAGCCAGCAGAGTCCTAAACCCATCTTTTTTTACCTTCTTGTGATCTTGCACAGAAGGAGATGACTTGCAAATATGTCCCTCTATGCTAGATTCTAATTCTTTATTTCCACAATGTTCTGCATTGTGCATTTGCCAAGTAATTCCAGGTTGTAATTCATTCAAAACAAAGGGGTTTGTGTGGTGTTTATTCTTTAATGATTGGACTGTGGATTAGAGCAGACTTTTGGCAGAGATCCTTCAAACTTGTTTACATTTCCATCTGTCTCTGCATCTTCTTGAGGTTTTTCAGGTTATTGTGCATGCACCTTACTGCATATTTGTAAGAGGAACCGGCATTTTAAAAATAGAAATAAATTAGATATTTCAGGTTTTAAAAATTCACACAGGTATCTCTCAGAGTTTTACAGGCAGTTTTTTTAGTTGCTTCAGAATTCTGAACACTTCTGTTTCCTCTGCAGGTAATTTATTATGCTCTCCTTGAGAAAACCAGATTGCTTGTTTTTTAGCCTTTAAATGCTTTGGTGGAGCTTTTAGTCGTTGTCTTGCATTAATGCGCTGGATCTATAGTTAGGGAGACTGAGAAACATTTCTCTTTCATGTGTTGGCTACCACACTTTGAAAAATAGATCTTAGACTGGGTGTTTCATATTCATCTCCATTTTGCTTTTGAACATGCATGGGAAAGTGGCATGGTAATTTAAGTTGTTTTGGCAGTGAATTTGCTAGTAGCCTTTACTCCTTGAAATTAATTTGGAAATGTTTTTTATTGTTTGAAAAACCTGAAAGCATCGTTACAGCTCTGTAGAGTTATTAAATATATATTTTAGTGGAAGCTATGAGATGTTATTTTCCTTTGGATGCACATCTGTATGTGTATGGAGGAGGTAGGGGATTGACAGGCTTTTATTCTGGAAGTTGTCATTCTTTTTGTTGATACGAATTGTGTTTATTGAGTGATAAATTTCCTTTTTTAAATGGTATGAAACCTCTCTTCAGTGTATTTATACCGCCTTGCAGCAACCAGAGTGTTTTAAATGTCGTGGTGAGCAATTGAGTTCAATGTATCTGTGATTTGATCACAGAGTACTTTTCAGCTTCTTCTTCTGGGCATGATTGAAACCTAATCTCTGATGGGACTGAAAACACGCTGACAAACAAGATGTTTTTCACCACTTGAAATTTGGTTTTTAGAGATTTTATGTTGAAATAATATGACATTTGTGATCTTAGAAATGTTAATAATGTCATTTGTACATATTTTATCCGCAACAGCGGAGTTCTTTCAAACTACTTGTCTGTGAAAACCAACCCAGCTCTGCTAGCTCAAGAGGGTGGATAAAATTAGGACATCCGGGAAAGCGAAGTGCTCCAATCAGTCCATTTAAATGCCGTACACCTATCTCTCTCTATGTGCAAGAAGAACATAAATGATGAAGGGTAATGTTGTCTCCTCTCACGCTGAAGCAATGCCACGTCCTGAATCTCTCAAGGCAGCACTACTGCTCACATTGTAACTCATTCTCATGGCTGCAGATTTAGGAAAAAATACTCTTTATGAGGAGGAAAAACCAGGATACGCTTTTGGATGCACAGGTTCTTCTTCGGCTCGGAAATGGAATCTGGAAAAGATCTCTTTTATACCTGTTATTAAGCTGCTTGGTCTTCATTTTTTTTTAAATATTACCTCTAGGAACACTTACTGCACAAGACATTCAAAAAGAAAGAGAATATATTTTTTTATGATAAGCCACATCAGGCTTATCTCTGTGCAGCAAACAGGACTTTGTTTTAGCAATCCAGGGCTGGGAAAATAGCCTTTCCATGGAGTCACTTGTGCAGCTATCTCACCTGGGTCTAAAAGAACACAAAATACGTGTATGGACAGTTCCTTCCTCATCTTGCTGTTGCTGTCACTGCTGTTGTGAAAGTGCACATTTACATCAATTTGACGTCATTTCCTTGTCCTTATTGCTTCTATTCTTCCATGTACTCATCTTCCTGACCCTTATTAAGTGTGAGATAGATAATCTCTGCCTTTTATTTTAAATGAAAAATTATTTTCCAAAAGAAATGGAGTGCTCATTCTCTTTGATGACAGCTCAGAATATCACCAAGTATCATCTTGGCTTATATCTTTGCTGCTCTGTGCTGGGAGTTTGACAATAAAATGTTCATTTTTGGCAGTTTTTTAACTTGTCACCCTCAGAGATGTTTAAAAGAGACTTGTGATTCACAAAGTTTTTTATAAATATATAAATTAGATGATGAAAGGCCGGAGTTTTACTTTTATGTTTTAGCAATAAGAGCGGAACCCTCTGAACTACTCTTTTTAATAGCAAATCTTATTAATTGTAGATGAAGGATTAAAGGAGATTTAAATAAGAGAAGCTAAAATTACTACGTTAGTTATGGTCCTAGCTGCACATTGCTTATCTGTTCTGTTTTTTGGTTGTTTTTTTTTTTTAATTTTCTATGCCTGTCCCACAGTATTCTGTTCTCTGCCAACATCACTTCTGACCTCTTCACACGGGTTGTTTCACCGCCTCCTGACCGTAGCATCCCGAATGTATCCATCAGGGAAATAGTACAGAAAATGAATCTGCAGCTGGTCCCTTGGTTCATTTGATAGATAACACAAACCAGGAGATGTTTCTTTTTAAAACTTTAGGATATGAATGCAGAATTCTTTGACTTAAGGGAATAATGTAAAAGCATTCCAGTGAAATCCTACATAACCTTTCATATCTTTAAATAGTTATTGTTTTGAACAATGTACGCTCACTCTTTAAGCAAGCTGACAAATGGAATTCCAGGGCAAAACCTAACAAACGAAAAAAGGTATGCCGGGAAAAAAATAACCTTTCCTTTAAATCCACCCTTCCTGCCTTCCTTCCCCAGTACCCCATCCTCTTTATTTTGGAAAGTTTTGATATTGCTGCCTTTGTATATTTTATAATGTATTGAATAAGTTTTATATATCACATGTTGTGACTTCAGGGGTGTGCTAGCTGTCCTTCTGTCATCCTCCATTAGACAAAAAACAAACAAACAGACTTTTTTTAGGACCTGCTATAGATCTTACCTTTTGAGGAGGGGTTTAGTCTATGCATAGCAGCCTCTGTCATTGAAAACTGAATAATCTCTTGGGTAAGCATTTTCTCTCCATAAATAAACGTGAAAATTTTTTTTGTCTTTGGAAGTCTATGAGCTAGTGCTAGTTTGGCTTGGTTTTACATTTGTGGAAAGCCATCAAGGTTTAAAAACATCTACCTTGAGAGTACTTGGTAGATCCTTGAACAGCAGGAAGGCAAAGTGACCGTAGAGCAGAGCATGTTTTCATATGCCCCAGAACCATCACTGCGGAGCAGCTGTACAGCAGACTTGGTCCAATTTCACATGAAGGGAGCGATGGCTGGTGTTTCAGAGAGCAGAGCAAGGCTCCTGTAGTGAAAACTACTAACCACTTTAATTCTATTTTCATGCGTGGCCTATTTTATAGTGCAATTTTCCTGAAAGGCTCACAATTGGATTTCTCAGGCTCAGGAGGTTAGTTTGGTTAGGGTTTTTTCTTTGGAAACTGATGGATGTCTGGCAAGCTTTTTTTTTTTTTTCTTCATGTGTGAACATATGTTACAAATCAACCTTACAAATAACGCCTATAACTATTTTTAAACGTGATAATGAGTTAAATGCCAGCCTTAGCCGGCAGTGTTCAATGTGATTAAGTGAACTGCAAAAGGCTGGGGAGCTTGTTCTGATGAAGTGCCTGGCTACAGGTCACTTCGCTCCAGAGAATGTCTTCGTGGTGAGGACTGAAGTGGACGGGATGACTGTAAGCGTGCATGTGCATGAGTGTCTGCACATCTGCATAACATCTGTCTGGGCAGCAATGGCCTGGCCTTTCTGGGTGCGTCCTGCTCTGAATTACCAGCTGGGGTGCCCCTGAGTCAAGAGAGTGGAAATCTGAACAGGATTTGGCTATGGGGAAGGGAATGAATTCTAAGCCCGTGTTCCTGACTATGTAAATATTGAAGTGAAAGCTGTCAAGGACTCATTCACAGAAGGAATCTTGCCTTCAGTAGAGCCCGTGTTAGTATTTTCTGTGAATTGGATACTGTAAGGAGATTGCTTTGCAGTACAGCTTAATCTGATTCTGAAACAAACTGTCATAAGGGACCACAAAGCAGAAGCTGTCCAGAGGTATCAAAAAGAATGATATTTAGCCAACATGGTTTTCCAAAAGGAAAACAAAACCCTGTCTTGAATCATCAGCACATAATCATGAACAGACACGTTTTCATAACATCTTTGAAACAAATCTGCCGTATGAGATAGAAACATAATGTATAAAGACACTGTGGCAAAAACTACTGTGGTGTAAGCTGGATCCAAGAACCTGAGACAGTATTAAATAACAGTATTAACACAGAAAATGATATTGCTGAGAGAAGGGAAAAGGAATTAAGGAGGGAAAGAGAGAGATGAGGTTGCCAGCAGTGAATTGAAGTGAGAATAGGTGAGAATGACATAGGAAGAAGTTTCTCGCGGGTAGTGGGAGCATGGAGCAGGGTGGATGAAAGCTCCTGAGGGGAGCAGGAGTTTCAGAGAAGGGGGAATGGCAGCGCTAGCTTAGCAGAAAGGAAGGAGAACACAACAGCAGAAAATAATTCCACATACTATGATATGCTTGCTGAAATCTGGCTCTGGTGTAATTTAAGGCATGTCTGTGCCAGTCATCAATGAAGATCCAGGTTTCAGTTTTGTAGGGGCAGCTGCTCAGGATCTCAATGGTTGTCCCACATGAGGATTGCCTGCTCACAAAGAACTGCAACCAAGCAAAATTTTTTTCTAATATTTTCAGGAAGATAAAATTCCGTGGAGAATGTGTTCATTTTAACGAGGTCACAGGTTTGCCAGCAGGGCTGCTCTGAGGCTTATCTGTCAAGAAATGGATTGTTTAGTGCAGGTCTGTTACTGTGCCCCAGACTCCTCACCTGCTCTCGCTTCTTCAGCCAGCTGGGACTTCATTACCCACTTGCACTCTGACTTGAGTCAAAGTTCAGGGCATCTGCTGGGAGAAAAGGGTTAACTGATGTAGATGGTAGCTAAGTGACTTGATTAAAGTTTGCTTGGGAACCGGTACATGAAACCAAAAGCGCCTTTTGAAGGATACATCCATTTGTTCTTACTTTGAGGAGTCTATTCCTCTCTCCTCCATGTCTCTCTTCTCGAGGATCTTTGAGATGTATGGTCTGAATGAACATAAATGCAGGCACTGTAAGAGTAACTATCAGCAGAGATGTCTGTCCTTCCCAAGAAGGTTTCCAGGAATTCTTGAGAGGATACAGTGACGTAGACTAGCACAATGCAATGAGACATGACACAATGAGACAAAGAAAAGACCGATGAGAGACAGCAAGACAAAGAAAAAAAATCAATTGGAAGGAAGAGATTAACCCCGAAAAAGAGGAGGCCTCATAACCAGTTTTCTTTGTGCGAAGAAAAATCTCACTGAAGAGAATTAAAATATGTTAATACTTCGGCATAGTGCTCCAGGGGTGTTGGGTAATTGTGACTGGGAGGCTGGGAGGGAGGGTGATCGCTCTATTACGATGTGGCCCACACTGTGAGAAAATAATAATAAATGGATTGCTGCTTCTTCAACTCTTAATTTAATTTAATTTAATTGCATTTAATTAATATGATTTTTTAATCAAGAAGCAAAATCTAATGTATGATAATAACTCTGCTCTTCAGGAGAGCCTGTGAAAATCATGCATCTTATTTGTAGATGGTACCAAAAGCTGTTTAGTCTGGGGGATAGATGCCACATATTTCAAGGATATTGAGTTCAAACTCTATGCAGCTTGTATTTTCATTAAAATTTCTATTAATTTTTTTTATTGATATAGGACTTATGATTTAACGCTTTTGTTTTTCCAAGCAGAAGTTGATGTATAAGCTAACCTATCTCTCATGTAAGAGAGAGAAATTAACTGAGAGGTAAAGTAACTGTTCATCAGCTAGCGACTATCTTAATGAAATTTTGGCAATTTATTTGTTTATTTCCAATATTCAGGCTTCTTTTAACACATAAACATAAATACATATCCTTTAGAACGTTCAGAAAACTTAAGATCTGATTCAGACGTTGCTCTGGTTTTAATCTTCTCATTTACAAAGTCCACAGCTCCACATTTGTATAAAGAACTGTATAACAGGCTCCCACGAGGCGCCCAGTACCTAAACTAAAATGCCACAATGTTAAAATAAATTGCTTCTCCTCATGCCCTGGAACAGTACGGACTGCCAGTGGAAATCACCTGTGATCCTTCTGTCTTCCTTCCTTCCACACGATGAATGACACACCTTCAGAATGCTGATGAGGTCTGCAAGATGCGTTCTGCACTCGCTGCATTTGCTGGTGGCAAACTGTGAATTTCTGTTGCCATGGGGCAAATGCTAGGTCCACGTTTGGGAAGGTTTTTTTTCTGACCCTGTAGACGAACATCTCAGTGAGGACAATCTGGCCTACAGCACCCACAACAGGCTTTAGGCTTCTGTTCCACATGTCCCAGTTGCCTGAAGCTAAAAGATCTATATAGAGCTGTAGGGTGTTTTGTCCAGGTGACAAGGGTGTTATTAACATGTTGGAAGAATAATAACAACTAAGTACTTCGTGCTGAGACAATTTTCATATACTATCCATCACTTTTTTTAGTGTTGATATTTAAAAATGCAAATTTCAGGCTTGATTTTGATTGCACTTGTCACGTTTCTGTTTTTCAAGGTCCCTTTTTCCTATACTGGTGCATTATTCTTTAGTCTGAAAAGAAATTTCAGGTCCTTGGGGCTCATAAGGGATTTGAATCCTTTGCTGACTAAGGATGTGATCTAAACAAATGCTCATCATTAAGCAGGTACGTAAAAGCTGTGTTACACGGGAACCTCAGTAGGCTGTAAGCGGAATTTGGTGCTATAAAAGCACAAAGATATTTTGCACAAAAGAGCCATTCTTGGAAAGGTCTCACATGAAAAAGAAGAAACAAATAAGTGCAGGCAACTGAACTTTCTGAGCTGCTCTTTCACAATCCTCTCGCTGTCCTTTAGTTCTTCAGATATTGAAAAGAAGCGACGCAATTACCGTGCTGTTGTACTGTGAACAAGGAATGGCTAAACACATCTCGCGCTCGCTGATGGGGCAGACCAGCAATGCATGAGCACAGAGCACAGGAGTGTCTGAGGACCTGCACGGCCAGGGTGACCTTTGGCCACTCGTTACCCCTTTGAGGTGGAGTTCCCTTCTCTGGGTAAATGCAGCGACGTTTTATGGTTTGTGCCGCCTCATCCCCCCACCCAAGCCATTGGGGTTTTTTTGTTGTTGTTGTTGTCTCTGTGGCTTTCCAGAGCTGTCAGCAGCAATTTCGGCTGGTCTGTGAGGAGAGCACTGTAGCCTGGCTTCAAGTGAAGCAGACTGCAATAAAATATTTTTCTCTACAGCTTTGCTGAAAAATTCCCTTTACTGTTCTAAATACGGGCAGGAGAGGCTGGAATGCCAACAGAGGACTCAACCACATACTTGTGGCACTGTTTTTCTCCCTCATGTTTGAATACTGGTATTCACAGGTTCCTAGAATAGCTTTGGTTGACAGGACCTTTAAAGGTCATGCAGTCTAACTGTCCCACAATGAGCAGGGACACCTTCAACTCCATCAGGATGCTCCTTTCTTTCTGTCTGCAAGATTCATAAAGCCAGAGAAGAGGCAAGGAAAACCCTCAGCTGCAGAGTCTGATTCTTCCCCTCTTTGGCCCTTCAGCAGCAGCCGCTCAGTGACCCGGGTCCTCAGTGATCCCAGCAAAGCAGGTGCTCATCCCTGCACTGCTCAGCTGCTCTTTCCTCTCTGCCTTTGCTGTCCCGGGTTTGCTCTGCTCAAGCTGCCTTCATGTTCTCCTCTGCCCCCTGTCAAACCTGTGTGCTCCCCACGGCGCTCAGGAAAAGGTAGGGTTGCAATTTCATACCGGTTCCTTTCAGCTTCTTGCTCTCAGTCTTAAAATCTCCTGGTGCCGCAGCTGTGACCGGCAGCTGAAGGAGCCTGTGGGACAGGCATTGGCTGTGTGATTTGTATCTAGAGCGTAAACCCATCTATTTCCCAGTACTTTAAATGCATCCCAAAGGTTCTCTAGGCTAATGGTATCTGGACCCTGGGCTTCTTCAGAAGTTTCTGCGATGCTGTCTTTATGTTTCCGTGCCTGAGACTCGGGAAGCACTCGGTCAATGTCAGTCAGATCTGCCATAGGGGCAAAGAGGTCAGACAGCACATTCACAGACAGATTCACACTTTTGTGCCTATGTGTGCTACAGCTTGACCTGTGATCCTTATCTGGGAACAGGAGTCCGCCTTTTCTCCCTCTGTACAGATTTCATTTTCAAGCCCAGATGCTGGACACACGTGCATCAGAGACCACGGAGAGTTTCCGTGTTCCATACTGCAGACGGGGCTAAAAAGATCTTCAAATCCTTCAAGCCGTATGCAAAAAAAAGAAGGAGCAGGAGGGGACTAAAATTTCTGGAGAGGCTCGCACTGGAGGGATGTCTGAGACCTTCCCAGCTGCACACAAAACTTTGCAGCTTGCACTTTGTTAGCCACAAGGCAGACCAAGCAGAAGACACAAATATGTTGGAAACCCGTTCATTAATTCTGCTGTTCACAGATACTTGTCTGAAGGAATAAAAGCACAAAAATGCTTCCTCCCTCCAGTCCTCCAACTCATCAGATTTTGCCTTTGCAATGTGCTAGCCCTAAGCCTCCGCCTGTGCATTATTTTGTTAGAGACTGTAACTGTTTTAGAGGCTGAAAGTCAAAAGCTCTTGAGCTTTAACCTCAAGCAATGTTTTCTTAGGAAAAGGGACACTCTCAAAGGGATTGAATGAACACCAGAATTAGATATTAGAAGTTGAATTTGTTGAACTGTTATGTATAAAAAATTTTCTCTCAAGGCTTATAAAATAACATTTGGAGTATTAAAACATCTCTTATTTTTTGAATAAGTGGGTGATGAAACAATGCATTTAAAAAGCAATGATTCAAAATAAGTCTGAAACATGTAATCTATAAAATATGTGGCGTATATGAAATATGTTACTACATAAATTTTCTTTATCTAAGACTAGAGCTTAGAAAAGTAGCCAGAAAAAAAGCCCAAGGTGGGTTGAGGGTAGCTCAGGATAAATTTGGCTTTGTGCCCTGCCAGGAAGTTGCTAGGCAGCTCTCTTTGCTGAGCGATTTACAAGTATTTGCATTTTAAGTTGAGCACCCAGACAAATCTTATGAGCAGTGAGAAAGTAATTAGTTTTGTCTGTGAAGTCAGACGTGCAGAAAAGACAGCATGGGCCTGTAGGATGGAGGCCGAGGATGCTGAATTTAGTATTTGGTTAAAAATCTATTTCCTTGCTACTCCTCCTGCTTGCGTGAGGATCTCATTCCTGGTAGAAACAGGGCTTGGGGGCAGGTCACTGCCCTTCCAGCATGGCCAGAAAAACCTGTCTGGGGTCTTCAGCCCCATCTGTGCACGGGGACTGACGTGCTGGAATATCTGGAGGTCAACAAGGGAATAAACTTCCCACTCATTAACGGCAAAAGTAATTACACGGAAAGGGAAATACAAAGACAGAGGAAGAAATTATGTTTCTTTAAGTTCAAATAACTTTATGGATTCGTTTACTGTTGTGACCCCGCCTTTGTGACGTTACTATTCTTCTAATTTGCAGTTTCTGTATCTATAAAAATGTGTGCTTATACAGACAACGCATACATATGTTGATGTTAATGTACATCTACAGTCATTTTCACACTGCTAGATATGGACATGTATAGAGACACTACCAATATATCAAGAAAAAAAAGGTGCTGGGAATAAATGAGAAAAGGTGTTTAAAGACTGAGAGAATAAACTTGGAAAATTGTTTGCAATTTCTTTAAGTATGGAAGGAAGGAAGGAAGGAAGGAAGGAAGGAAGGAAGGAAGGAAGGAAGGTGTGGAATGAGTAGTAGGTTCAAGAGCAAAGTATGAAATAGCATAGAATTTATTTAATAAAAAATTTATTACTTAACATTTATGATGAAGTGCAACCAGATTGCAAACAAGTACCAAGATCTAGCCCTGATGTCCATCACAGCCTATTACGTACAGGCCACAGGCTGATGACCTCTGACTCTCAGACATTTTTTACCTCATTTACAAGTTGTCAGACCTAGCCCTCCCCTCCTGTCAGCACTGCTCTGCGCTCTTCAGACACACGCAGTGACTTCAGTTTCAGTCCGTTGGCTTGAAGTCATTCTTATTCTTGTTTGGATGTGTGGCCAGAAAGACTGTTCTGCAATCTCTTATCATATCTCTTCACCTCTTAAAAAACAGAAAACAGGGGAAAATTATATATATATATGGTTTTTATTTATTTAGATATGTGGGGAAAAGAACATAAAAGTTCCAAAGTCCAGCATTCAGAAGTTAGGCAACGTCAGACTGAATTTCTCCAGGCATCCTTAATTTTGCCTCCTGGTGAATATGCATTATGATCTGGCTTTAATTACGAGGTTGCATACTATTACTTTTCCCCAGGACACCTGCTTCAGCAGGGCACAGGATGGATGGTGCTCACTTAATGAGCAGCTATTCAATATGTTCTTTTATCCTCGTTGCTTGGCGTTTGGCCTCAGGCCTTATTTACTGCACACTGCTCAGGCTTGCTTCTAAAGACAGAATTATTCATTTCCTACTTGACTGTTCTGCAGTTCTCACTCTATCTGAACACATTACAAACTTTAATGAATCTTTACAATGCCCTAGGAAGAGCAAGGTCCACTGACCCCCATTTATAGGTAGAGACCTGCAACGTTTCCATTTATCCTTGGTTTTAACATTCATCTCAATTGCTTTCTCTTCCCTCCTTTCAAGAGAAACCCTCTTTTACAAGATGCTTTTCAACATCTTATTTGTTGAATGCTGCTGCTGAAAATTTTAAAAAGCAGTGCGATCTGAGGTAGCAATCCCAGACGGAAAATGTTGGTGCTTTGGACAGACCAATAAGGTCTCTCTACAGACTAACAGCACAAGGTGAAAGAGTGGCAGGTGTCACTCCAGTTCCAGAAGCTGTAGTTTCCTTCCTGTAGCATTTACACAGGCAGGAATTCCTGTGCATGTGCACAAGATGCATGTGACCTGCAGGCTCCCACCTACAGGGGCACACACAGAAACTCCTCGATACAGAGGAACAAAAAGGGTGTGCATTAAAAAAAGGCTCAAACTTTCCCTGGGCTTCTGCACAGCTTTGTCCGGTTCCTCCAGCTGAGGAGCTGGTCAGTGTCTTCATGGCTTCTTCCTTAATTATGTAATGAACAGTTTTGCTCACAAAATCTAAACCTTATAAAATACATTTATTTTAAACCCTGGACTCTGTGTATCTGTTTCTAGTAACGTCTAGTTTCAAGCCACTTTTTTCTAGAAAGAAAAGGAAGGTGGGCACAAAAATTGAGTCTTCCCCCTCCTTGCTTAACCTCTCCTGTTAACCACATAAAAGCAGAGAATTAAAATAAAGACCTGGTGATAGTCAGTCCTGGGCCACTGAAATCCAATATCCAATATCCTTTGGTGGATTTTTTGGCTTAACAAGGTGGCAGTTTGCAGGTGCTTCAGAGAGATTAGCCTCTCTGGGAATCACTGAGACAAAATGGTAGGAATGATAGATGAAAGAATCTCTTTGTTGTGCAGCTGGAAGATGATTAAAACATTGACAAATTACTTAAGCATTGATTTTCAATTTTTTTTTTTAACATTAAAAATAAAGCAGTTGGGTAGGTTTTTGTTCGGTTGGTTTTTTTAACTGAATAAATTAAGCAGCCAAGTTAGAGATTAACTGAAGAATTACTGGCATGCAAGATGGGAGCCATTGAACCTCATGGACCAGATAACCACTTTTTTTAACAAGAAGTCCGTGGCTTGAGGCTCAAAGCCAAACTCTCCTTGCCATTTTTCTTTCCTTTCTGTTTTTTTTACCCTTTGGCTGATCAGATGCTTCAAGCACTTGAATACCCTGATCTGTTTTCCCTGCATTCATCATGAGAATCAATGTATCTGTGCCTTTAATTGGTGATTTTCTGAACTTCATTCCCTGTATAAGAATATATTCTTTTTCTAGACTGTATGAATTTGGAGAGGAGGATCCCCTAGGTTATGGAACAGTGTTTGTAGATCAACCTTTTCACTGCTCACGAATGCCCATGTCTGAGGGTGCTGTCTTCAGCTTTGAGTCCTGATGCTGTCAGGTTTAGCATTCAGACATATGAGCTTTGGAAAGCAAAACTCGTTTGAAAGTCATGAAAGAAATCCTGGAGAGAGGACCCCAAACAAGCCCTCCCCTCTGTAGCCTTTGTGCAAAGATTTTGTAGTCGCTTTGGTTTTCCAGTGGAAGAACTCTTCACTTCTCTTTTGGCACTGAGGATACAATGACATTTTTTCAGCTTTGGTAACTAATGAACACTGTCGTCTGAAATGCCATAAGATCAAGAAAAGAACTTTGGGCGAACTACATTAACCAGGACTGTATTGTTTTTCCCTTTTCCAGTTCATGGCATATTCTCATTTAGTTCACAGTTTACAGTGCAAGATAAATGGGCAAAACACAATTGCAGGAGATGGAATTTTCTTTCTTCTCTTGACTCATATTTGTTGTGTGTACACTCTTCTTCTACCTATCCTGCTCCTAGGCTTAAAGAGAAATTGAATCTTTCTTGAGGGACTGATAGGAGAAGGAAAATTTGTTTTCCTTTAAAAATATATATATATTCAAAAACATTAGTCAAAGTTTCTTATTCTGTAATTTCAATTAAAAATTAACTGTACAATAAATGTAATTTGGTTTTCAGGTGGTTCAATGTTCCAGCTGGAACAAGAATTTCAGATGTGCTCCATCTCCTTCTATTGTGTCCCATTCTACACAAATCTTCCTTTGACCATCTGCTGAACTACTTTTCAGAGCGGTGGCCAATATATTTTTGGCTCCTGTTTTTCCAGTTTTCCTTTCTTTTCTGCTTGGAATATTAACAGAATGTTTTTAAATTGTGGGGTATGTAAACTGCTTAGAAAATAACATCCATTTGGATAGTAATATAATTTGCACTGCTTCTGCACTGTTAATTGTATTATAGAGAACCACGATGCTGGAGAAAAATGATTTGGCTATGTAAGACTTCCTGGAATTTCATTGTCCTCCACCATCAAAGTTATTCACACCTACTTAGTTCAGCTAGCAAAGAAATGGCAAAACAAAGGGATGGTGACTGACAGGAACATGGAAACTAAAAAGCAACTTCATTGCAAGGGTAGTTCACTGTTCTGCTCTTCCTGTGATAAGCCTTAGCACGTCAGTGCCTCCAAAAGCAGTGAGTTATTCTTAACATTGATCGCCTTCCTCTGCTTCTATCGTCATGATTTAAATCTGTAAGATATTTGTCCCAGACTTTGCCATGAGAGTTTCAGAGACCATTTTGCTCCTTTTGCAAGGAGCTCGATCTGTTCTTTGTAATTAATACAGTTCTGATACCGGATATGACTGGGTTTTATTTGAAAGGGGAATGCATTAATCTGTCATAATACTTTTTTTTTTTTTTTTTTTTCACCTAAGCAACAAGAAAGAGGCAGACTGTGAGATGGAAAGGGAAAAGTTCTTGTCCTTGCACTTCTCTCTGGGGGTGCTCCAAACAAAAAGATTCAGAAAGTACTCTGAAAAATCCAGTGAGTTCAACATCAATTATCTTCCCCTTGGTGTTTTCCCCATCCTGTTGACTGGTGGCACATAATATGGTGCCAGAAAGTCATCAGTCTGGCAGCTGGGGTGTTTTTGTTTTGTTGTGCCTTGCTTTGCTTCGTTTTTCTAACACTGATCCAGTAAATATTTGCTGGGCCATTTGTACCATCTGCCATGCAAATGTTAGTCCAAGGAAGAATGGCAGACAGGGTGGAATGTCTATGTTAAAGCTCCATTTAAAGTGGGACTGCTGGTGCCAGCAGCAGCAAACTGTGAGAACAAGGACGTTAAGGAAGAAACACAGAGCGGAAAAGGTGCACAGCCTCTGCAGCTTTTCTAGAGAATCATCTGTGTCCCCACACCTCTGACCAAAAGTAGGGATCACACATTTCACATCCTTCTCTTTCATCAAGGTGCAGTGAATGTGGAAAGGACCTACATTTGACTGGCTTGGCACCAGGAGAAGACAAACTGGTTTGGCTCAATTAGAAAACCGAGACTTTGCCCAACATCTGCAACTAGAGATACAAATTCGTGTGGCTCAAACTTTGGTTTCTGTCTGCTGCTCCTGGGCGCTCAGGGGCTGCTGTCTGACTCAGAAGCTGGAGGAGGCGTGATTTGGAGCCAGGTTGGGATCATCTTGGCATTTGAGAGTATTGTTTCAAACAAAACACCATGAGATGTACTAATGAAATTAAATGTCCGTGTTGACTCAGGCCGAGGAGGAGAACTTGTGATATTCTTATAAGTACCTGGGTTTTGATCCCCTCCTCAATTGTGTGAGTCAGCTCCTCATTTAGGAGGGGAAAAACTCATCATGTTTCTGAATACTTTTCCTTTTAACGGAACAGGCTTCCTTTAGAGTTTCTTTGTTACTCACTGGATCATTTCAGATGAACTCTCTCAAAAATTTTTTTTTAAAAAGAGACAAGCAAATACACCTTTTGTTTGACCTGCGATACAGAGAAAGGGGAAAAGACCATGATATCGATTTTCAGCTGGCATGTACTTCACCACAGGTCAAGTCAGCATACAGTAAAATGCATGGATCTGTGTAACACAAAAGGAAACAATAAAAGGTGATTTCCTGGGCATCAACCACTCGCTGTTAGTGTTGCTGCAGATATACAAAACCCCATGTACTCCAGTTGCTTGACCTTCAATCACTGTAACAATGATGTGTGGTTAGAAAAGCACCGAATTTCACTTTCTTCCATTGTAGCATTCTCCACTGGCATTTGTGATGGGAATGATCGCTGTCAGAGAAAATGAGGTGTCAGGATGCTTGGACAAAGCATCACAGACGTCCACAGTGCTAGGAAATCACATAAACAAACCAACAGTGTCACAACCAGTGTACATTAATGGAAGAATGATTGTTTCAACAGGGGAAATAAAAACAACGCTCAAAACAGAAAGCATCTTTCTCCTTCGGCAAAGCGATGAAACGGTTACCAGGGTTATTAGCAATTCCTGATCATATATTTCCAGGTAATATCTGATGCATTTTTGCTATTTATGGTCATTTTTCTTCGCTGTGTCAACACCAAAAGGTTTCCTTTGTGCAACAACGTACACAGCACCAACCTTCTAACAGCTCAAGTCATGACGAGGGTGCACAGACAAAGGGACACCAGTGAGCTCTGTCTTGTGATGTTCCAATAGAAAGTAAAACCAAACCCAACTAATCCTTCCTATTGGAAGAAAATGTAACAAATCAGAGTTTGGAAAGTCAGGGCTGAATGAACTTATTTACTTTTATTGTGTAAGCAGTAAAATTGTTTTCCATATGCTTGATTGCATTGGGTTGATAATTCTCATTTTGTATGCGTATGACAGAGAGAGAGAGAGGTTTAATTTTTTTCTTTCCCATCCATTGTCTCAGTTAATTTACTGATTCCCTCAAATTTGAAAAATACAAATTATACTGTCAGAATGGAAATCAGGATGGCATTTCTCGCTTCCAGACTTCCTTTGCTGCCGCGTGGGTTATGCTTGCCTGTGCTGGAATGGAGAGTGCTGTGTGCTGTATCAGTGCCGGAGTTGCTGCTGTGGATTTGCAAAAAGACAGTGACGTGAATGAACCTGAAACTGTCATCTTTGTATTGTTTCATGAGACAAGAGGTAATTTTTAACTCAGTCCCATATGTCACTCAGGTGTGTTCAGCATTCTCTGCAGCACCATCCATTTGCCACCTTCACCCAGCCTGAGGACTGGGAAGCCCAACTCTAGCAAATGGAAAGCATACTTTAAAAGTAACAAACACTTGATTTTCAGCATTCCAGAGCAATTTTTTCACTGATGTACATGTGTAGGCTTTTTTATTTCAATTGAATTCTGTTTCTGCTGTTCGATCTTCATAATAGATACAGCAACTATCAACTGTTAATTGATTCATTATAGAAATATTGATTAATCACAGGCATCAAAGAAGGTCAGTGCCCAGCTGATTCCAATTTTAATTCCAAATTATTCTTTTCACGATCTTGATTTAGTGAGCTTGCACCATACTCATTGTGTCTCGATACAAGAGGGCTGCATTTTCCTTTCCAGCTGATTGACAGTCACTTCCAGGCAGGAGACAGCAGCTGCAGCAAACCCACATTCTTGTCTTCCTTGTTCGCCCCAAGTGAGATGAAACCATATAAAGGGAGTTTATTCTCCGAGATCACTAGAGCTGGGACTTGAGGCACTTGGCTCTCTTCCGTGCCACAGGACTGCCAATCCTGACTTTTTCAGAGACAAAATTTCACGCGCTTTTCTGGAAGGAATTTAAGTTTTGGAAAAATGAAACACACTTCTGAAAGTGCTTGTGTAATGACCAGATGTAGCAAAATGACGTTCATAAAGGCCGTGTTGCTGTGTTACAATTTGCAGTGTCACTGCTACTGGGACACTGTAGATGTATGCAGTGCTTAAAAGGGCCTGCATAATTTAGTGGCTCACATATATTTTATTTCTCAGAGCAATTGCCTATTGCCTGGGGGAGAAGAGAAATTTGCTATATTAAGCAATAAATATAATGTGTAATGGTGTTTAAATATAAACTCATATTTTCATGTAATCTTTTTGGGTTTTGGTTTTTTTTTTTTTTTAAACTGGTCACCCTGAAGGTAGTAGTTAATTACAAATAATGGCTGGACGTCAGGAGTGACTTCATGAAATTCTAAGGCATGCCTTGACATACAGAATCCGTTGGTTTGCGGTGCCTGCACATGCCAGTTTTTCATTTCCTCACCCTTTTCAAATATCCAGGCTGGGCATGAACTGAACACCACATTATGTCAATGGCAGACCCCCAGGAGGTGACAAAGCGTCAGAGCATTGAGCCGTGTCAAAGAGAGATGTATGTCAGGAAAGACAGCGTTGTGAGGGTCAGGGAGGGTGTTTGGCATTGGCTCTGTGCCTGTGCCCCTTCTGCATGCTTGTTTCGCCTTCCTGGCAGACGGACCTCAGCACTGCTCTGTTTAGGACAGACTCCAACGTTTATATTCTCTAGGAATGTTCTCACTCTCTGCCAAGCCATTGTCATCTTGGGGGCTCTAGAAAAGTCACCACCGTTCCTCACAATGGGAGCAGCTGCGAGTGGGGCGAGGTTTCTCCTGTTCAGAGAGTGCCTTCTATCCATCATCATCATCATGGAGTTTCTAGAGGTGTGCATGCTTGCCCTCTCTGGTTGGGCCATGTGGCAAAGAAATCTCTTGCCAAACCGCAGAACTTCGGCTTAGTGCCAGTCCTGGACTTTTCCAAGAGCTGTGCTTTCAAGGCTGAAGGCAGAAAGAGGAATTGCAAGGCCTCGGGCTCAGTTTCCCTAGCGGGGGAAACTCAGGGTCTGGGGCTATGAGCCAGAACAGGATGGGGCGTTTGGATGGCATGCCGAGGTGAAGGAAGGGGTAATTTGTACTACATCTTCATGAAGTTAACTGAATTAGGTTAAGCAGTAGTATTTCTCAGACTGTTCTGTTTCCTGATACTAATCAAGGATAATTAATCTGTATATAAATATTATAATTATGATGGAAGATAAGGATACCTGAATTGCACCTAGCTTAAATTTTTCTTTCTGAAAAATCTCTCGAGAAATAAATTATTTTTCTAGTGATTGGGTACTTTTTTCTTGAAAGTCGATTTTCATTCATGCCTCCGAAAATGGGGGAAGGTTGACTAAAATAATTTTTTGGCATTGCTTTCTTTATTCGGTATTTTTGCCTTGATTGAATCTGGTCAGTGAGCAAACCACAGGTGACGCAGAGGACGACCGGATGGAAAGAGATGCTGTTGCTGGGAGGAAGCACTTCTGAAGCAAGGGAACGGGAGCTTCGTGTAAGTAGAGATCCTCAAATCCTGGTGTGTCTGAAGCTCTGGGCTTCAGTCTGATACGTATTGCAGCCTGCAAGGCAGATCATTTAGCAATTGATGGAATTTATTAGAGTACGACAATGATGACATTTGTATTGGCGTCTATCTAGCAGCAAATATTTTAGTTTCATGCTAAGCATGATCAAGCCAAACAGGAATTGATTATAAACCCAAGTCAATATTTCGCTGGCAAAAGTGAAGTATTCGGTGAGAAAAAAAAAAAGGGGCCACTTTTCAGCAAAACTTATTGTAATGTATTATTAATGCAAAGATGATCCGATAAAAACTGGAACTTGGCAAGCTGTCAAAAACTCGGAGTGAATCAAAAATTTATAAAACACTATTGAGTTAAAACAATCCTATTATAGATCCTAGCAATCATTTTTGCTGAAGCACGCTCCTTAGATTATTTTATTGTTGAGACATTAGTGTACAAGGATTTAGAGCTTTGAAGCTTCCCCTTCTCTCTCTCATTCTCTCTCTTTTCTTTTTCAATGGTATAAAATTAAAAATGAAATTTACACAGTAAATTATTTAGCTTCAGTTCACATTTGGATTGAATAGGAACAATAGAGTTTAAAATAATGGCAGTACTTCTTCCTTCATGGATTGTATTTTGCTGACTTACATGAAAAATTACTGCTATTACATTCAAGCAGAATAAATTGCTTTATGAAATCTGTAAACTTAATTTGTGCATGCATTCAAGCACTAGCTGCAGACACGATGCTTTCGGGAAAGAAAATCACCCTGGTGAAATGCTTCTTCATCTATGGGTTTTCTCTGCTTGCGAATGTTTTAAATTTTTATTATCTGTGTCATTCTTAAACATGAGATCCATTCTTCCCAAGTGCTGGGCAGTGACACTCCGTGGATGCATTCTGGGATGGGTGCCTGTAACTGTCCCTAGCTCTCAGAGTCTGACCCTTTCTCTATGGGGATTTCTGAAGTGCCTACATCGCTCTTGCCTTTAAGCTTCATTTTTCTTGGAGATAACACCAGCTCGTCTTCCGGATTCCACCTTTGTCTCTCTCACTTAGGACCAGGCAATTTTTGTTCCTTAAAAGTAAGGTCAGCCCCGAAGGTTTGCTAGTTTAAAGCGATGTAGTTCTGAAGTAAGGACTAAACTTCCCCTTCCTTCTTGGCGCGGGTACCTCAGAGCAGAGCGTGAGCTTGCCAGGTCCTGCCAGTCACAGGCACTGCGATACAGCTGCCAGAAATGACCGAAGGAGTCAGGTGTTTGTTACATGTACTTCCCTCTGACGGGCTGCTGCCGGATTGCCTGCTCTTCCAATTTGTGTTCAGAAATTAATTTCCCTGAGTGATAAAGTAACAGTTGTGTATCGCTTATTATGAAAGTAATAATATGCTTTGCCATAATTGACTTTCAGCAGAGGAGGAAAGGTGTTTAGAAGGGAGCTGGAAGATCTTTTCTCCCAAAACCAAGGTGCACATCCCAGGAGCACAGAGCTCACCAGTATTTGCCCTCCTCCCACCGCGCAGACAGCCTTGCGCTCTCGTTTTAGCAGTGTGGGGAAAATGAGGATTCTTTGTAGGCATTTGAATAATTGATAATCTCAAACTGAAATAGATTAAGCTTTTCTTCGTTTACAAGCTCACCTGAAGTCTGAATGCCAGAGCAGCTTTCGTCTGCTCAGAGACGTAATGTAATGAAATCACAGCTGATACCGTGACCCACGAATTGTTATTTTTAACTTGACATTTCTTTCACATCACTGCAGATGTTTTGAGGAACAGAAAATAAATGAAATTACTGGGTTCTTTTGAACCAGCAGTCTATTGTCAGGTTTATCATGTTACAATGGTAACAGCAATTGCCTTAAGTGATTTTTAATGGATAACAGTACACATCAAGTTATGATCTTGTCAGATGTGAAAACTAACCGGGGTTAAGTTTCATCAATATTTGAATAAGAAACTGAAGAAATTCCTGAGGTCTTCAGAAGGGTTTCATAAAAACAGGTTACTAGGAAAAGATAATAACAGGAAAACATATTGCTGTTAATTAAAATTAATTGACCATACTGTTTTCAAAAAAATTAATGTAATTGCAGCTGTTTATGCAAAATATGGATGATTACTTTGTAATTAAGAACAGAAATGTTATAAACACAGCCACAATTACTTCATTTACATGTACACATGTATATATACATATACACATACATACATATATATAAATATATACACATGATCAGCTTCATATTCTCCTGTCTGATATTTGTCAGGTGAAAATGTCACACTGCAATTACACACATACTCATCAGGCAGAGACAACTTCTGCTGCTTTGACAGCACACAGAATCTAACATGTAACCAGTCATTTAAGATCAATTATATAAAATTTTACTGTGGTACAGCCCAAAAAGACAGTGACTTCCTGGCTCCCATTATGCTAGAATCTGGCAAACATTAAAAAGAAACTCTCCCTGGCTTTCCCAGTCAGACAGAGGAAAGGGGACTGGAAACAGACTGTGCAAACAAAGAAATGAGAATTTGACTTCTCCTAATTTACACGAATTACAATTTTCCTCATTTTAACTATGCTGAATAATGACGAGAGGGTAAGAGCAGCACAAAGGAGAAGAGATAAAGTCCTAATGCACGACATTTAAGATAGCTAAGTTTAGGTGGCTACGTGAGTGTCTTCATCTGCTCTGGATGTCTAAGCTTCTGCTGTGTCCAGGGGTGATTTAGCTGAGACAGGGGACTCAACAGAGCTGTTCTGCTCCTATACCAAGTGGTTTCTCAGCCAAATTGCTCCCAGAGACAGTGCTAGGGGTATGCAACGGAACCTGCTCCTGCACCATAAGAGACTTATTCTTCCAGTAAACCATTTTACAGAGCACTGCAATCGCCTTCCTACCTGAATGCATTGCTTTGTAACATTCGGTGCTCTTAGTTTAAATGAATTCTCAGTTGAGGCAATGTATGTGTGAGGTAAAAACTGTGGCATGGCTGCAGGATCACAGGCTTTCCTCTCCCTCTGTGAGATGAAAGGGATACAGCTCAGCAACACAAATCTTCCCCAACCTTCCACAACGCAGCTGTGAATTTCTGTGTAACTTTTCATATTTATTTTCTTATTTATTATTTGGTGTATATTTTGTCTTATTGGGACTGCTCACTTGAATGATGCTCCACGCATCTAAACTTAAACAGTTTTGGTTTTTTATTTGAGCTTTCAAAAACACCCTTTGCTCTCAGCATCTGAACTCAGCACCCACGCTGACCGAGTGAGCAGAAAACAATCTCCTGGAGTAATTTTAAGAGTCTTTCTCTAAACGATGTTGCACCAGTTATCTAATGATGCATGAAAACAGCCTAAAACTGGAAATGCTCTTACCAATGTTTCTGTGTAATCACAACATTAGAATGTCAGATCTTTGGGCCTGAACTTTTTGAGTGGCACAGTGCAGTTCACTGGTGTCACTCAAGGCTCGGATCTCATGATGAGTCATATCCCTTCTGCATAGTGGGTGGCTTTAAAGCCATGGTGTGATTGTAGCTGTTGGCTTTCTCAGATGCCCTTTCAGGATCAAGAATAAGATTTTTGTCAGAGCAGAAGAGTGGTCACATAGCCAGGGCTATCTTCTATCATCTGAGGTCAATCTCGTTTCTCTGTGTTTTAGATAAAGTGAATTGTTCCACAAATGCTGCTTTCACGCAGGGATACCACCAGCCACGCCATTCTCTCTGAGTTTCCTAGAATTGTGCTGTGGTTTCCTGAACGCTCATGCTGGGCTTGCTCTCTCCTTCCCCACTCTGCTCCCAACTGTGCTGCTTGGCTGTTATCTGCAGCTCTGGGCTGGAGAAGGAGCATCCATGGGACTCATGAGTAGAGTTTTCAGCTTATTATTCTCTCAGCCAGTGAAGCATTTGATTCCACAGGGGCATGTCAGTAAACCTCAAGGGAGCTCTTGTCCCCATCAATATCTTTTTGGGTGTTTTTAATGTTGACCAGCCCATAAGGCTATCAGCAACCAGAACTACCAGCTGCACCTGAAGCCCTGGCACTTTAAAAACCTTAAAAATTCCTCCAACGTGTCTGGTGACCCATTATCTCAAGCGAGCTCATCACAAATACAGTGTTTGGTGACTGCTACCTCAGTGTGATTCACTCGAGTGCTGGGTAATGTGTTGCTTACTTCTGTTAGTTTCAAAAGAGCAGCTGTAATAATCAATTATCAGCAGGCGGTGGTTCCCTCCATGTTCAGATGCATCAATTGCCAGTTGTTGTCGAGCTCTGCTGGGTGCGTCACAAATGGTCGTAGCCTCCCAGGGTTTCTGTCTCTGCTACTTTGCACAGTGGCAATGATTTCTGACCATTTTTCCTCTCCGTGCGTTCACGTTGGCCCAAAAAACTCTTCTTGTCTCCCAGTCTTTTGCATGACGTCATCTGAGGTGTCCTCATGAATCTTTTCAGGCTCTTGGTGCATTTTAATTGGAACATCTGTTTTCCCCTTTTTCTGCACTTGCTCTTTCTCTCAGTCACCTCTCGGTTTTTTTCCATTCTAAAAGTCTCTGGTAGTCAAGGGAACTAGTTTCTGTGCAGCCCAGTGTGAGCTTATTATTTCTTTTAAAGAACTCACTGCATTGTCACTCTTAGTTTCTCCATTTTCCAACTCCCGTGTTTTGCAAATCTGGTAACCATTACAGCAGAGAGTGTGTGTGTGTGTGTGTGTGTGTGTGCTTGTTCTTTCAAATACTTTTCTTTGGCTTTTATATACTTTGGCTTCAAATTCTTTTTCTATGGCTAATAACCATAACATGCTTCGTTTTGTTCCGTTCGGCATTTTGTCCTTCTTTGAAATCACTCCGTTTTCTATTTCACATTTGAGGTGCACTTTTATACTTCTGACACTGAGCATGGAAATCGCTGTGGTACAAAAGACGAAGTTTTGTCAAGAATCTCCCTTTATTCACATTTTATAAGAGCATCCAGACTGAGTTGAACCAAACGTCTATCCAGCCCAATGTCTTCCCCTAGCAATGGCTGACAGCAGATGCCAAAGGATGACTTTGAAAAGCGGTTGGTCATCTATGATAATAGTAATATATTCTTCAAGCACTCTACAAGTTACAAGTCAGTGGTTTCCCAAGCCGATACACTGGGGATTTGGGGACGGTTGTATTTATTATTTATTTCGCAGTTAATTACCCTCAAAATAATGTATCCTCTTCATTGGACAGGTTGCTTTTTGAGACCAGGTAAGCACTTATGTAAACTCCCAGCAATGTGAAGCAAGAAATTCCACAGCTGGAGTATAAGCTGTGTGAAGAACAACCTGCTTTAATTTTGTTTTTATGAACACACCACCCCTGAATGCCTATTGATGCTTTCTTGTTCTTGTACAGGATCAGACTGCAAAGTCTTTCTGAAATAGTCGGGCCCTGCCCTTCACAATTTCATAATCTTCTGCCTCTCTCAGTCATTGCTTTTCAAAACATCATGTTGTTTTCTGGTTTGATCTGGGTTCTTTTCCTTATAGTTCTTTTGCTGGCAATTTAATTTTTTGAGCATAACTCCTCCTTGCTAACATTTTCAAGGAATTCTCTACTTATCCATTAGAAGCCCAGGATCTTGGTCCTGAAGGATAATAACAGACAAAAATCTCCCAATTTATATATCAGAAGCTTTTCCTCATTGTATTTTCCCCCACATTGAGTTATGATGCCCACTCATTCAGCTTTAAGAGGTCTTTATACTTTTTTACACCGCTGCTCTTCAACTTTCCGACCCTGAACAACCCGGAATTCTCAGTAAGCTTTGCCACTTCACCGCCCACACTCCGTTTCACAGCATTTTACGAGTGTGTTAAACAGCTTGAGTTCCAGCACGGTCCCTGTAGGACTCCGCTGCTGACCTCCCTCCACTGAGAAAATTGGCCATTTACTCTCACCCTTTCTTCCAATGGTTTAATCAATCGTTTATTCACGCAACAATGTTTTATCCCACACCCAGTTAGATATTTTAGGAAATTTTGTGGAAGAACCTCGCTGAATGACTTTTGGAAATCCATATAGACTGTATCAGACAGATCTCTTTCATCCACATGAATGAAATAAGCATTTTTTTTTTTTAAAGTGTGAATAATTTGACCATTTTTCCAGTCACGTACATTAGGATAAAAAGGAGCCACCCTTGGACTGCTTATTCACTCCATTCACTTGGGAGGGCCTACAGACACACTGGTTTCAGCGAGCTTTCCACTAAACGCCACAGGTATCCTGCGTTTCCCTATAAAATGTATAAGAAAATACATCTACAACTTCCTGGACCACAAATCAATTATCCCGAAGAATCCCACAGCTGCTGTCCCATAGAATTAACCTCTTCTCTCCAAGATCAGTTTTCTGAAATAGCTCTTGCTCCACAGTCCATCCATTTGTTCTGGTTTTTTTCCCCCCATTTTTCTGATGCCATGCATTAATTTCCTTAGAGTGCTTACCAAAATGGAGAATTCCAAGGAAGTGTCATGGTTTAACCTCATCATCAGCTGTGCCCCACAAAGCCACTCACTCCCTACCCCACTCCAGTGAGATGGGCGAGAGAATAGGAAAGGTGTAGCAAAAAACCAGGGTTTGAGATAAAGACAGGTTGATAGGTAAAGCAAAGACCGGATGTGCAAGAAAAACAAGACAAGAAATTCTTTTACCTCGCCTACTGGCAGGCGTGTGTTCAGCCATATCCAGGAGAGCAAGGCTCCATCACTTGGGAGGACAGAACCACGGAATATTCTGAGCTGGAAGGGGCTTTCAAGGATGATGGAGTCCAGTTCTTTAGAGAATGGCCCATACAGGGGTTGAACCCACAACTTTGGTGTTATTAGCACCAGGCTCTGACCAACACCATCATCCCTCCTTCCTTCTTCTCCCAACTTCATATCCTGAGCCTGGTGCCACGGGATCTCCAACGTCCCTCTGGTCAGTGTGCTCAGCTGTTCTAGCTGTGTCCACTCCCAAACTCTTGAGCCCCCCCCCAGCCTCCTCTCTGGTCGGGTGTTGCAAGAAGCAGAGAAGACCTTGGTTCCATGCAAGCGCTGCTCAGCAGTAGCTAAAACATCTCTGTTATCAGCACTGGTTTCAGCACAAGCCTAAACCAGCTCCATGCCAGATACTGTGAAGAAAATTAACTCTACCCCAGCCAAAACCAGCACAGCAGAACAGGGAAAACTGCTAGGGAAATGTTAATAGGGCTTTTAAAGGCTGGATTCACTCTTACCAGCTCACATCCATGCACCTGGGCACAGAAGGAGCAGCAGGATCCCAAGACACTTCCTTTATGCCTTCAAGGGTTCCCATCTGGCAGCTTGTCACAAAATGCTGTCTGAACACATGCACTTTCCATTACTTAATGTTTATTGTCAAAACTGTGCAGCTTGATTTTACACTGTATTTTTTGGTTTCTTTGGCTTGTGTTTTTTCACATAGACTCGTTTTCTTTCATATTGACCATTTTCCACGAATGAAAAGTACAGATTCACATGTTCAATGTCTAGCTTAAATATTTCATCTGCTCACAGAAATTGAGGGAAATATTGATATATTTGTCAGATATTCTTATTGTAATAGAGAAATAACCATTTATTTAATTCACCATATTACTCTACCAACCTACTACAGGCAATTTGACCTTATGACTCTGTTTTCTGTAGATGATTGAGAGTTTCTTTATTCAAAGGTTTCAAACAGCTGTTAAAATTAACCCAATCAGTTTTCCTTTATGTTAACAATATTAATTATTAGAACTCAGATAGATGTATTTTCTCTGTCCGTATCATCTTAGCATAGCAATCCAGATTTATGTAACAGTTGGGCTGGCTGCATTTCTCCTGATCAAGAATTAGTGTGGGACAGATTCTTCGTCCTTCTGGTCCGCTCTCTTTTGTGTTTTCATTTTCCTAAGAGTGCCTGCTTATTTATATTTTCTTTCTTTAATCTGCTGAATTTATTATTTAATATGATTAATTCTGAAGTATTTTCTTCTGTTTCCCAGATCATATAGCAGCACCTATTTCAAAAGCTTACTGACAGTTTGTGATTAGAAAATTTTAGTCTGAAGGAGCTTAAAGTCTTACATATTATTCTTAGGCAACCACTACAGCTGTCTTTCTTGATTAAGACTAAATGCCTATAATTCTACAGCTAATTAAATTAAATCTTTGAATGCCCTATCTCTAGACTTAACTATCAGACCACTTCAGAAATATGAATATTTTAGGGGGTTAAAATTAGATGATTTATAGTAATGTATCTGGGGATTTTATTATGCCTCCTTTGAAATACATAACATTATTTAATTCCAGATTAATATGTCTAGCAGCAAGTCCCTCAGTGTTTCTGACTTATTCTTCATAAGCCCTTGTTCTAGCATCTGGCTACTGTTGCTTTGCCCATGCTTCCAGACCAGACCCATCAAATGTCACTCATTTTGCCCTCAGCCCTGCTCTCTTTCACAGTGATATTTCTCCCTCTCAGGCTTTCATTAAAGTGTTGATCACCTCTTCTGCTTTCGAGCCCAGGTCTTCTACCGAGGCGTGCCTGGCGTGGGGTGTCCTGGCGGGAATAGCCATGGGTGCAGCCCCCCAGCATCCGGCAGGAGGATGCTTTCTTGGTCAGGGCCACCCCTGGGGTCACCACCTGGGGTACCTGTCACCTCCTGCTGCTTCCCACGCACCCAGGACATGATGCAAAGTGCCACCACATCGCCCCAGCCTAAGAAGGTGGCTCCCCAGAGCAGGAGCAGCTCACTGTAATGAAAGGGTCACACGGGGATAGATGTGTACAAGCACAGCTCATCACATCCCATTTCTGCTTTTTGGACAAAGCAGGCACAGGCTGGAAGACACAGAGGCTGGTTGTGTCGTGGGAAAAGCAGATTCCTGGAAAGGTGGACTTATTTCGTCTCTGTTCCACAGGAAAGATATGGCAGAGTGGGGAGATAAACCCAGATCTCCCAAATGCCCAAGAGGGCCTTAGCTGTAAGACTGAATGTCTCCACTGTGGTGATGAACTGCTTTTCAGATGAGTTGCAAAGCAGTTAGCTTGCTCCTCTGCAGTCATTAAAGATCCCAAGATTGCTTTTCATGAGCTTCCAGTAGTGTTACTTAACTGAGTATCCTGGCTGCAGTCCAGCCTGGCTTACTGTAGACCACGTCTCCAGCCTTCCATCCTTTCGGCTGTGTAACGTAAATCATCTCACTCAGCACCGCTGGTGCTGCTGAAGAGTTACCAAGGCTAGCTCCACAGCCACTGCAAAGCCATGAAGTGAAGCCACCCTTTTATATAAATGCTGTATGCAAGTTATAGTCTGTCCGTCTGTCTATCTGCATTTCCTGCCTTTCTTTTCATTGTTTTCACTATCATTATTGTTATCTTGTATGCTCACACACAATGACAGGGACCAAGGAACTCTGTGAAATGCCAGTCTTTTGCTCTGGAGTTGAAACTGGTTATATACGCAGATGTCAAAGTCATGTTTCAATAACACGGATTTTGGAAAGTCTGCATACAGACAGGAAGGGATGAATAATTGTGATTGTTTTTCTGACTCTCAGGCAGAGCCCTTACAAATTTCTGATCAACCCTTGAGTATTTTCTCTTCATTTTCATATTAAAGCAGCCATAAGGTCTGAATTAATCTCTCTTTTCCGCTGATGGTCCTCTCCAGACACGCCACACCGCCGAAAGGCTGTGCACGTGATCCCGGTGCACTCATATCCAGTAGTCCTGTTGTGCAGTTTGCCAGGTTCGACTGGCCAGTCTGATCACAAGGTAAAGTTCTATGTGGTCAGTGGCCTTCACTTTTCTGTTCTTTGCTACCGGGGCAAGGCTGTGTTTCCAGCACTGCTCTTCCTTGGGGAGACCTCAGGAAACAAAACCCAGCACAGGTTTCAGCCTCCTTGCCTGTAAAACGCACCAGGCCAATAGATTGCAGGCTTGTTCCAGCCCCAGAACAGGTTACACACTTTGCATTCGTTTGCAGCTTGGTTTTTAAAGTACATCACGGCCATTTTATGGAAGTATTGACTCCATCGGACTGTTTTATGTATTCTGCTCTTAAGAACCAGGCAGATAGTCATCAGCCCTCTTCAGAAGCTCTGCCCATATTCCATGCAGAGACTTTTGCCTTCCTCTGCTTAAAACAGCATTCAGGCTGAACTTGTTTTTTCTCCATGGATTTTTTTTTTTCCCCGTTCTATTTTTATGAACTGATTTCAAAGCCAGGATAGCTCTTTTTCAGAATGTAAAAAGTTCTCAAAGCACAAGACCATCAGTAGACTTCAGTTGCTTGCCTTCTTTTCAGTTCAGGTTGCATGGTATGTCAACACCAGCCTTGGCTGTAAAGCCCTGTGTATGGCGAGCTGGTTTAGATTATATGATTTTATTGCCTTCATTCATCATTCATAATCCATTATACCATTGTTGTATATGACTGCAATAAAATCTCAGACTTGATTAGAATATTAATTTTTTTCTCAGAGTTATTTCTTTCCTGGGACAAAGATTTTGAAACTTTTCTGCATAAGAAATGGTTAGCTATTTTTTTTTCTTATTATCCTATTCCAAATGTATTTCTTACATTAGCTAGAAGTGTGAATTAATGTTTGAGACCTCTCAAGAAGACTTTTAACTTTCTAAAACTCAGACAAAGCTTCTATGCCATTGTCAGTTTGCCTTTTTGTTATACATCCTCAAAAAAATTCCTAAAAATATCCATTTCTGTTAAATTAAATCCAACATTTTTTATATATACTTACAGAAATGTACTCTAGAAATTGCAATATATAACCAACTTGAGAAAATTAATTTGATCAGTACTGCCACTAGATTATCAAAGCCTGACTGAAAAAAAAAAGTCACTAAAAAGAAAGGCCTAAAAAACCAAAACGTAGATTCCGCTTGCCACGTTCCTGTGTTATTGGCAGATGCCCCAGGCAACTCTGCTTTCTCTGTCTCAGATAGTGAAATCATTACCCTAGAGCATGGTGTCTGAAGAGTTCTCGGGGCTCAGAAAAACTCCAGGGCAGCACACATCTTTAACAGGGACGCGGGATGACGAGGGCAAGGATTTCCAAATCTCACCACCTGCAGTTCACTTTTGTTGGCAACCTGAACACTTTGGGTGCACGTTTCAGTTTCAGTACTCTCTCCAAGTGGCTGAAGGGAGTAATGGGCACTTCAGGGCTGCCGGCACAACCGGCTCTGTCTGTCCTTTCGTGCTGTTTGTCCTCTCAGCACAACAAGGCTCACTAAAGGCCCAGGATGAGCGTGCGCCCTCGCGCTGACCAACGGCAAAGATTTACCCTTAACACCGTATTTCTTCCATCCGCTCTTTTCCCTCTGTCCTTCCAGAGAATATGGATCAGCTTTCTTCAATTCTCATCCAGCAATTTGTGGTGACACTGGATACCACGGTGGGGGGGAGCAAGTGTGACCCCACCGCAGGACTCCGGCTCCTGCCTAGCAACAGCATCCACCAGCGCGCTGGTTGTGTGCTCTCCCTCCCTTCGCTGCAGGAGCAAATGCTAATATTCTTCACATGTGACTCCAGAAACTGAATAATAGGAGCTGACCTGACCATAAACGCCAGGATCACAAAGTCTCGGGAGTTTAGTTGCTAGCATAATGCATCATTACGCTGGTGAACCAAACTCCTTGCTTGCTGTTCGCAGCCACATTAAATATGAATAAGAGAACTAAACAAACCACTGAAAAATAGTCTAATTAAATTGTGCAGTGAGATAGGCCCATGGCTTTTAGTGCTTTTAATTCCCTATAAAAAAAAATAAAAGCATATTCTCTTTCCCGCTTTTTTGTGACGTTTGTTCCCACACAGAAAGGCTAAAAGCAGCAGCTGTTGGCTTGCTGTTAACAAAGGACTCTCACCTGTGAATTTGCCTGCAAATGACTTTGCAGGGTTAAGCAAAGCATCTGCAGGACCAAAACAGGACTTAAAGCAACAGTGAATATGCTCAAACTTCATTTGTGTGCCCACTGATCTCCACTGCAGAATAATTCCTGCTGCCTGCAGAGATCCTTTGCTGTCTGGCCTGGCAAAGGGGCAGGGTCAGGGCCACAGAAGACACAGCGAGGCACGGCAGGGCAGGGCAGGCTGCCACTGTGCCAGCTCCTCTCCTCCATCCAGGCTGAAGGCTATGCTCAGCTGCAATCACATCCTTTGGGAGTCAGTATTCCTACTCACAGGCTCAAAGATAAGTGGGTGCCTAAGTGCTGGGTAAGCCAAGGTGTAATTGGGAGCCCCTGTATCTCTTCCATACGAAGCATTTCACGATTTACAGAAGTTAAAAGTGAAACGCTCCATAAGCAGCACTTACAGTCTTTTAGTTTTCAGTGCTCCTTCTCACTTGAAGGATCCATAAAACAACTTTCTTTAGCTCTAGTCATCTGCACTTGTCCCTAAAGGAGAAGTACCTATTAAATTTTTTATGATGTATAAACAAGTACATTTCCTTTAAAAATGACAGTGTTTTCACAAACAATGCCCCAGTCCCTGGCTTTAGCTCCAGAGAGGTATTTCATGGAAAACACCTTCCAGTCACTTTGCTTCTGATTACAGTGGCAGATCTGAAATATGGCCACTTGCCACATAGGCCTCCAAGCACTTGTAATATCCCCCTTCTCCCAAATCAAATGCATTTGAATTTCTTTGCCTCATAGAATCCAGGATCTTTTTTTTTTTTTTGGGGTGAGAAAAAAACCACATATTCTGGAAAATGAGCAGCTGAATATTTCCCTCTGGATTCGGGCTGATAAATATTAAAGGATGGCAGCGGTTCTTATTTGCAGAGAAGAAAAAAGACAGTGCTCCAATCTCCTGAGCCACATTGGAAAGTTTATTTTATTTAGCAAAGATGAAAATTGCGCTGGAGACGTCAACACTTTGATAGCCCTGAAGCATTTTGGCACCCTCTGATCACAGGAACTGAATGGAGAGAGGCTGCCCCGTTGCTGTGCTCGCTGCCTGGCCTAACAGGTGTATCGGGGAGCACTTGCCAAAAAGGCGGAGAATGGTGCATTTCTGATGAGCCAGTGGATGCCATTTGGCCAGAAAAGTAGCTGGGTGATAAGAATATCTAAAAACACAAGCGAAACATAACCTTGTGTGAATCCCTGAACGCCGTCTTTTCCTTGCAGTCTGCGGCCTCTTGAAAATATTAGAATTAGGCAATGTGTTTTAAATCACATCCGCAGCCATTTTTAGAAAAGAACACAGGCTAGGGCCTGCAGCTCACCAATCACATAATATGAAATAGTCACGAATACCCAAAGAAAACCCCTCTTTTGGTCTTTAATCAAAATATACAGCATTTTGAAATTCTCTAGCAGAAGTGTTTCTAAAAATAGACTGCTTATGCTATCAGCACAGAATATTCTGCTAACCTTTTCAAGTGTTTAAAAATGACAAAATTGTTCCCATTGTAATTAATGGCATTACACTGAGGAATATTGGGGAAACATACCTAAAGGCTCTGACAATAATTTTGTTACTAATATATTCCCCTGGTCTGCCTTTGAACCCTGTCATTCCCTGCCTTGCAGCTGTGTTTAATGAGTGGTGAGATTATTCAAATGAGCCCACAGCAGAACATTGTTTTCTTAGTTCCTAGATCTTGAGAGGGCACCTCCTGCCACAGTCAGTGGGTAAAACCTACATCACAACCTTAGCAGTGAATTCAGCATTATGCTCACGGGTTTGTAAGTACCTCTGTACCCTATAAATATAATTGTGCTTGGTTGTGATGGAGCTGATCTCTGCTTACAGCAGCTGCCGATGAGCAGCAATAAAACAAAGGAAGAAACAGCTCAGCCTGTCACCGATCAGTGAGAAGCCAAATGTGACTGTGCTTATGCCGTGGCACACAGGTTTCTGCAAGCACATTGCAAAGAGAGTTTACAGGACGCTCAGATGGAGCAGATTTGTATATGGGAGATTGCTGCCATCTGTTATTTCCCATTCTTAACCACTGGGTTTTGTCTCTGAGAGAGAAAAGGGAGACAGAAAGAAATTCAATTCTGTCCGAAGATAGATTGTGAGAGGCGTTTTCCAGCATGGAACAAAATTAATAAGGTCCAATTTAAAACTGATAAATAGTCAATTCAGTATGGCGGGATTAAGGATTTTTCCTAAGGAATTTACAGAGAGATAAGCATCTCATGAATAAATAAATTCAGCTGCAGCACACAACATATTTATTGATTCACAAGCCATTTGTTTGAGAGTTTGCCCCTGAGGAGCAGAAGGTACCCTATTATTATTGATAATATAAGAGTTACAGTTATATTCAGAAATGACAAACTGCATTTAAATGATATCTTGGGGTTAGAACAAGAACCCACCAAAGCCAGGAAATTCAAAGTTAAGTCTGACACTATGTCAGACTGCATGGTGTCAGGAAAAATGACAGTCGTGTCTTTGCATATCTTGGCTTCTGTGGTTTATATCTCAATTTTAATGGCATAGAAGTGATATCATTTCCTTCTAAATTCATTTTTGTTTTACTTTATCATAAATAAAACAGAGCAGTGCAGGACTGAATATGGAAAGAGGCCACAGCAGCTCTCCTGAGCTTATACCGGTCTGTCATAGGACTCTTTACCACTTGTCTAAAGATCTACTTTCTAAATTGATTATTATTTATTAGTTGCATGTTTGCCTGGTTAAACAATTCGCTGATAGCTTTTATAGGCAGATATAAGGACAAAAGACCTGATCAAGGAGCTTGTAGAGAGGACAGGTAACAGAAAAGCAAGGCTTGTATGGAGACCAACTTCATGAGAGTGTGGCTCTGAGTGGTGCTGGGACTTGCAGCTTTTTCAAAGACAGAAGATTCTTTTTCCGTTATCCCTTTTTCTGGCATCTTCTGGAGGAAAACACCTTGAAAAGAACATCCACCATTCTGGAGACTCAAATGTCACATTGTTCTCTGCCTTGAACGGCGGCCGCTGGTGTTCCTCTGTCCAGTTTGCTGCTGTATGAAGACAGGGCGGCTGAACGGGTTCACAGTCACTGTCTTCACCAGCGAGGACATGCTCTCCCTCGGTGGGAGTCTTGGGGGAGATCTTGCAAGAGACCTTTGATGTTTTCATAATCCACATCCTCAGAGGAACAGGAGGATCTCCTGTTTGTGTACTAGCTAGTGGCAACGCACGCGTAATTTCCTCGTGGGTGGAAAAGGTTCAGCTGAAACCACGCTCTCATAGGTAGAGGAAAACCCACATTTGCCTTTATTGTGCCCTGGGAGGCAATTCATGTAGCTTAAATTACTGTTGCTAGGAGTAAACTGTTTCTAATCCTCTTTATTTGTGTTATCTCAAGGGGTATTTCAGGTTACACAAACTCGTACCCTTCTTTATGTCAACTCTTTATGTCAAAACAGGAAACCCAGAGCTGTTTACACGGTGAATTTGTCGTGTGTTGCAGAGGGCAACACATCTGTTCATCAGTGGCAGGATAATATTTACAGATCGATGTATCTGTAGAAATTACACTGCAGGTTAATTTCCAGGCAGCAAGTTGGGAATGCACACACTTTAGGAATGGCAATTCAGGAATTCTGTCCTATTTAACAGGCTGACATAAAAAGTGTTTGATAGGCTGTTTCTCACGTGTGTGACAAAACTGACAACCTAGACCCTTTCTTTACACATCTCAGTGCAGAAAAAGATGAGAGATAGAAAAGATGTAAGGTAGGTGCCCAGGTGAGGATCCTCGGTTTGAACATCGGGCTTGATAATTGTATTTCCCTTAAAGGTATCCCAGGGTAGGTTTGTCTTCAAAAATAAATACAGTATACATATATATATATTGTCCACAGCGGGCAAATTCACAGGTAGCAACACTTCTGAGACATTTGTGCTGATAAAAATCCATCATAGTAATAGTTTCTTTCAAGGGTTGAAGAAATAAAGCCACAGATGTGATTAATTTCAGATGGCCATTAATAGTTTGAACTTGACTAAGTTCAAACTGACAGAAATTCAGACCAAAAAAAAAAAAATCTAGCGCAGGTGAGGTCTGCTGCATTGGCTTATTGGAAGCAGGGTGGGAGATAATATCCGTTAAGAGCAATTTTACAAATAATTCCCGCTCTCCTAGATTTGGTCAGCGTTTCAGCACGTGGCTAACAACGAAGCCCATAGACAGGGCCTGCGTGTTTTTTTTTATCCCTGATACCCTTACAGTTGTAATCATGCATCTTGTCAGTTGTTATAAAGACAAATGTTCTCCATTGCTGTGCTGTCAGCGCATTTCAGCACAAGCAGAGCGGTAGCACAGCACACCTGTTAGATGTGCGGGGTACGCCATTTGTCTTGTCGCAGCAGCAGAATCAGGAACACCTTGAGCCCGCGGGGTCCTCGGTGCAGGGAAAATTTAGGTCTGCCCTTTGCACTGCCGTTGACCATTCTGCTGCCATCTGTGCACTTCTGCAAGGCTCTTGCAATAAGTTAGGAAGCAGGGAGCGGGTTTCTCTGCGAAACTCCTACTTTTAATATGCAGGAAAAACGCTTGCCTTTTTCCTTGAAATGCATCATATAGAAAACCAGTGAGCTATACATTCATTATTAAATACACGCAGTGTGACTTGGAGGCAGAAGTTCATGATCGTGACCTTTCTTCCTTTATTATGTTCAGCTTTTGAAGAAGCAGATGGGGTTTAGCTTAACTGTTAACATAAATTGCCATATGGAACAAAACACAGCTGATTATTATATTAACACCGATTTTAATACATTTCATCATGTTATTGCAGCTTCAGTTGCCATGCTATTCTGCTCAGTATATTCATTCGAGAAATTTAATGTTGAATCTTACAAATTGCAATCCTATTACAAACATATGGTGTATAAATAGATTTTGCCACCTGGTGACTGTTAAAAATCTGTAAGGGAGAGATTGCCGTGGTGTTAACTCCTCCCTGCTGGAAGTCACTTTTTCAATCACAGACATTTTAAAGAAACAGTGAGAGGTGAAAACTCTTGATTTGCTGCTGTGACAAAGGGTTAATTGTGCTAATTGCATTGTAATACCTGCTCAGCTTAAAGTGTTTCCCTGTTGTGGTTGTCTTGGGAGTCAAATTGTTTTTAAATTGGTTTGTCACTTGAACGCATTTGGAACTTTGTGATTAGGGTTGTGGAAACGGAGATAATGTTTAAGTTACATAACAGTTCCTTCCACGATCAATCACTGTCTCATTTTAGATCTACCTAGGAAGGTTCCTGTACACATGAGAATACGCCGACTGAGGTAATGGATGAGGTAAGCGAGCTGCTTGCTGGCTGAGAACATTTGCATTTCTTTCCACCAGTGAGTGTTGCTCAGAATATTTGTGGGCTTTCTGCTTTCCAGAGTCACGCCCATGACCTCCATGAGTCATGGCACACCATGAAATGAGCAGATAAAAAAACCCCTCTCCTAAATCTTAAAAGTGTTAACTTAGTCGTGTTGCTCTTGTCTGCTCTTACAACTAAAGAAACAAGGCAGCAGCCCCTGTTCATTGACCACTCAAGTCAACAGATGAACTTTCCTGGGCTGTGCACCAGGCTGGCGGTTCTGGCAGTCTGCAAGGGTGGACGGGAGCATTGTTGCTCACGGAAACTTTTCCAACTCTGCCTGGCAGAAAGCACATACAAACGCAAGACCTGTGGGCTTTTTCTTTGTTCATAGATTGGCGTAGGTATTGAAATGTATGTAAGGGCTAGTAAGAAAGGGATGAGGCTACTAGCAAGAGTATCTAATTATTGGGTTGAGTTTTAAGGTAGAGGCTCCAATGGTAATTGGTGATCTCAGGAAAGGTAGCGGTACCTACACTCAGTAATGACCTGAGGACCATAAATGCTGAAGACAGATGGGTAGACATGATAGGAATACAGTTACTTCAGGAGTTTTATAGGGGCCAAGCAAAGGGCAAGTAATTCCCTAGGGACAAAACTGATAAAAGGCATCAGGGTAGATTGATGGAAAGAACAAGAAATGGGTTAGCCGAAATTTATTGCAGACCTGGGCAGTGTTTGCTGTGGATAGAGTGGAAATATGAAAGTGAATTGAGTGGCAGTAACAGCCAAAGTGGAAGCAGCTAATGGGGAAATGAGACTGAAGAGGTGATTCAGACATCGAAGGGAGAAATATAGATAGGTGGGATCTGGATGTACAAAAGGCAGGAGTGGGAGGCAGAGACGGGGGATTGGGATCTGGGTGGGACGTGGGGGTTTCAGGGCCACGTGGGCATGAGCAGTGAGGAAAGGAGCAAGAAAGGACAGGAACGGGGAGCACTGTGAGCAGGCTGTGGAGGTAGAGAGCTGTGTTAGGGAGAGAGGCATGAACTGACAGCTACAGCATCCTCAGCATGCTGCGGACAAAGGGTAGGGAGTTTTCTCTTAGGCCTCTGTGCAGTTCTGAGGTGATGGGGCCTTTGGCCATGGCTGTAGGGTGCCTAATAAAAAGTCCTTGCCTTAGGTACCAACTGCTGGGAATACGGGGGTTGTCGGCAGCAGAACAAAGTGCAACAGCAGTGCAGAGAAGTGAATTCTCTTCTCAGCACATCCTCAATTCGCTGCACAGCCAGCCCACTTAAATGGGCTGTGCCAGATGACCAACAGGAGCACTAGGGAAAAATTTCCGAAGTGTTTTGCATCTAAAGCAAGTACCAGAGGTGCTATCAGGTCTGGAAAGTGGATAAGACACAGAAGACTTGTCAGGCCTTTCATATGTCCCACTACAACGAATTTTGTCCAGTTGCTGCATCACAGCAGCTTCTGCTCGCCCAAAGATCCTTGTTAGCCAGCGGTGTGTATTCTTTGGGTTTCTTGGCTGGTAACCAACAACTGAAGGGAAAGTCTAAAGATCTAACCATCACCAGAAATTCTATTGTAAGAATAATCAGTTCTCTCTCTGTTTTCATCTTTCTGTGGGCAAACTGTTATAATTTGACTGTTGCAAGCATAAGCGTGTTTTCATTCATTCGTTTTCTTACCTGTTCTGGACCTGGTTATTTTCACTTGGCTAAGATTTTGTTGAATTTAGGTGCAAGTTAATCCTGCAGCCTTCTGTTGTGCTACTTATTTGTTTTTCCTATAGAAGTGTGTAAATCACGATAGTAAGTTTTAGTGATGAAAATACTATCTAGCATATGAGATATCATGAAGATCACACAGAATTTTACAATCAAGATAAATTTTTGCCAGTGTTTTTTCTAGTATTTCCTGTCAGATATAAATTGCATCTAACACAACTTGTTAGTGAAAGAGAAATGTGCTGTATCAAGCTACTGTTATGTGGTTTCTAAATGACTTTAAATCTCATTGTATCCAATAATTACTAATGCTCCATTAAAGATCGGAAAGGCAATTTATTAAGAACTCCCAAAAGTCTTCTTTAAGCAGTACAATCTGTGTTTGGTTAAAAGTTTACATAAAATCAATACAAAATTATGGGAGCATAAATAGCTAAACAGATCTCAGTTAACATTGTAGTTGAATCTGTTCTGCTCTCGACAATTCAGAAAATGTAAGTTACAGAGGAGGATAGTTGAGATCATGGAGAAGGAGGATACAGATGATTTTTGCTTCTCTGACTGCTGTGTGGAATGGAAGAGCATCAATCTATTACTTGCCAGTTACGTCTTTGTAGTCTTTTTTCATCTCCTTGAGGAATCTTGAAAGTTCCATGAAAATGATAGCAAGATAAAGTTTTTACTACGTGCTAGTTCTTGCTAGCAAAACATTTACTATTCCATGGGAAGAAGTGATTCCAACTTTAATTAAGGTCCAAATCATCTCCTCTCTACACAAAAAATAAGAACAGTGAAGCAGGAGGTTCTGAGGGAATAAGGGCTTCATTCCTTAAAATAAAACAGAGGACAAAAAAACCCCTCTAAACAAACCACAAGTGAAAAATAAACTAAGGAAAATTACTTTCACCTCCACCCACTCTGCCAATTTATTCACTAGGACATTTATTTACCTCTATCTAAAAGTCTCATAACCTTAGGAGCAAAAAAAAAAAAAAANNNNAAAAAAAAAAAATAAAAGGGGGCTAAACCACTCATCTGTTTTTCAGCCTTGCAGGATAATTTTGGCTGTTTGATTATGAATTGAACATATATTCTACTTACTGAACTAAAGCAATGGATTAGTCATAGCTGGTGACAAAAGTTGTTTTTGTTTACAAAGAGGCAGTGTTGGGTATATCTAAAGAAAGACTCCCAAAAGTCACATTTGCACCACAAGCAAATAGTTCAAACCTCAAGTTGGAAACATACATATTAGCTCTCTTTCTCTTCCTGGCAAATACATAAAAGAAATCGTCTCTGAACAGCAGTTTCAGAGCACTGCTGTTAAGAGAGACAACAATTACACGAGACAGAGCAGGGGCAGAGGCAAATAGTCTGTTTATTCCCAGGGTGTCAGTCAAGAATAAGGTAGGGGTGTGCTGTACCTGGTCTGGAAGTGCATAAGAAGCAAAATATTTGCGAAGGATTTAATCAGTGCTCCATATCGCGTGTATCCTGTTTCTTCCCCCTGGCTTGGTCCCTGAAAGCCTCTGCCATCTGGGCTTTGGGAAACACAGGCAAAAACGCTTCCTTTCTTTAGGGCTTTTCACCCCACTCAAAACCAAAGCGGCCTGACCTTGCTCCAGAGCAAGTGTCCATAACTCTCTTCGTGTGCAAAATATCTTCTGCCCATCAGTACTCTGACACCACAGAGATGTGTGAGTTTACGTCAAGTGAAGGAAATACTTTTTGCCACAAGTGTTGTTTTTCTGCTAAAACAGACTAAAAGCCACGGTGTAACGAACTTGCTTGACTTACCACAGATCTGCCTTAGAAGAAAAGCCTATATTTAGGGTTTATGAAAAAATCAGCAGTCCTTCTCTACATGAAGGTTCTATTTGCTTGAGACATAAAATCTAATTTCATAATGAGGGTATCTTCATTAGGATGTGGATCTTATCAACCTGCAGTTAATGATAAAAGCAAATCTTATAAACAAGCAGAGTTTAAATAACACATTAAAGCTTATCGCTGATGATATCTTTAATTATAGTAGAGCAAATTGTAAGATACTCTAATGGGAAATACAAATTACTTGTTAAAATTATTAACAGAGTTAATGTGCTTACATTTGTTTATGTGTACAGGAATCATTTCAAATATTTGACTGCAATGACAATATGTGTAAAGATCAATTAAAAGTCAGGAAGATGAGATATTGGATTTTCAGACCTTAATAGGATTTCATCTGCACTTGTTATATTATGTTATCCACTTATAATTGAGCTTCCGTCATATCACAGAATCTGTCACTTCACCAATTTATATTTCTAACCTCTAATGAAACTTCTGTTTGCTAAGGAGAATTTTTGAGGCCTGCGATCCTGCTGGAGCTGTTTGGAACAAACATTAATCTGCCGACTGAAATCTAAACGTAGAAGTGAAAATGCCTATGGAGCTGCCTAATTCACGAGCATCACTACTCACACAAGCTTAGGTGCAATAAATGGCAGTTTTATGTGTAAAAACCACGTACAAAATTGCCAGGAGTCCGTGAGGATGAACACGTTTCATGTGTTTCATGAACACAGCCTCAAAAAATACTGCAAAACCAGGGTCTTCCAGTGCCCTCAAGCTGAAGCTATTGTAAACAAAAGCGATTGCTACAAACAAATATCCTTGTAATTTAGCTTAGATGTTCTTCTCGTTTCAACGCGGTAGTAGGAGACAATAATTGGTGCATAAAGCGGACCTCAGCCAAGGTATTTCTACAGAGAAGCTAACATTTTAGCAGGACTTTATTGTAACAGCAAGCTTAACCTTGCAACCAACAGATGTTGCTTTGAAATGATCTGATGTAAGGTAGTCTACAAAGCCCAGCTCACAGGATAATGAAGAGAAAAACACCAGACACAGAGGATATTCTGACTCTGGTTGAAAGCATCTATCCATAAGAAGGTTTTTTTGGCCAAACTACAGGTATTTTTAAAAACTTTTAAGAAAACAGAACTATTTAAATTTTTCCTGCCATGAATCTGACCCTTATTTAAACTCTCCACTGCTAGGGATTGTCTCGATTGATTACACCTGGGACATTCAGCACTGTGCTACAAAAACATCACACTGCACTTTTTCCTTGCACGCGTTCCTTGATATTGCACATCATTGCTTAAAATAAAGAAATACTCCCAGAAAGTATTCAGAAGGGGGTAAAACAAAACAAAACAAAACAAAACAAAACAAAACAAAGAATATGAAAGAATATATGCCAGGTTCTCCAACAACATTAACTGGTGTTGCTCCTAGCCTAGCCTGGGGTTTATTTACAGAGCCGAATACTGTTGCTGAGTTGATTTTTAATGACATGAGAAAGAATAGAAAAGAACTTGCAGGATAAGCCAAAACACCGATGATTAAAACTACAGCTTTGAGGAGAACAAGTCTCACCCTATGGGTTGTCCCTCCTGACCGGAGAGCGTTCCCTGTGACAAGCTGCTTGCCACCTGTATTGATCCTCTCCAGATGTACCTCATTTCAAACGCTGAATACAGAGCAGGAAACGCTTATTTATGCGTGTGGGCACCCACAGCTGTGAGGAGCAGTTGTGTGCACATTCATTCCCACACAAAGAGGGTCAGAGAGGGCCCTGAAAGCCATCAGGAACATCTGAGACCGCCAGGTAGCTTACCAATGCTCTGATTTGTGGCTGCACCAAATGGGAGTTCATGTTTTAAGCACAGGGCTCTGATTTTCACCAGGCAATACGAAAAACCTACTCTATTCCTTTTGTTGGTTTTCCCTAATTGATTTAAATGCCTTGGACATACAAAGCTCCGTATCTGCATCCATTTCCACAAAGATGTGTTATTTGAAAATCTTCTCACTATCATTTTTGTGCTGACATTTCCTCATCCGGTGCACTTTGCTTTTTGGCCTAAGATTTTGTTTAATAAAGCACTTGAATGACTCTATCTAGATCTTCAGAAAAAGAAAAGGGAAAAAAAGAAACTTCTCCACTCATTGCAGAACTGCGTTCTGGGTGATGCTGAAATACCCATCTCATGCAGCATGGGGCTCGCTGAGGCAAAGTCCCTGCACTCTTCCGAACGCTAAAAATGATCATGTGCTGGGGATTCAGGATCATGCAGGACTGATGTTGCAGGTGTAGGCATCAGTCAGAGCACTCTCAGAGCGTACAAACGGCTGAACTTTCAGAGACTGAAATTTGTAGTTTCCCCCTTAAAACCAAGGAACGGCTTTCATTATTTTATTTGCTGGCTTGTTACTACGGCAACATTTATATGAATAATTCATTCCATCTTCAACTTTATCTTAACAAAGTCAAAGACTGCATCCTTAATATCAAAGCAGGCCAAACTTTTTTCCTTCCATTTTTTCCAGCTAAAATGACATTGTTATCCTTCAGTATTATTATGCTTATTACTATGAGACAAGCATTATTCTCAATTATTGTTGGTCATGGCCTGAAATTATCAAGCATGCAGCCCTTTCCATGATGTTTGCACTTAGAGATTAATTTAGCCTATTCCTTTTGCTAATTGATCTGCCTAAGCCAAAACATTTAAAAAAAAAAAAACATTATGTGTGATATTAGCTTTTAAAACCCCTATCATTTCTCTGAGTTGTTTTCCCTTGATTATATTTGTTAATTTAATGAAGAAGAGAAAAGCAGGAGATTCCTCCCGGCGTCAGCCCGTGAGTGACCACTGTGGTGGGATGTGCTTTGACCCCTTGTGCTTTGACAACATCTTATGTTTTCCGTAGGTTTTAATTTACTGGCTGTTTTCACCAGAAAACTCAGATGTTTTCTAGGATGGCCTTTTGGCCACTGCTAATATATTTCAAAGTCACTCCTACCTACAGTTGGACGTGAAAGGTAAGCTCTTCAGACTGCCCGCTGCAAAATGTTTTTGTCATTGAAGGGATGTGGAGACGATTTCCAGCGTCTCAAAAATTTTGTTCTAATTTGGTAGAAGTTTTAAAAGAAGCTGTTTACTTGATGACTTTTCAGTTGATTCACTTTTCGTTCCGTTTCCTCTGCATATAGTCTCATACTTATTGACTTAATATCAGACAAAAGAGATTATTTGTGAAACTTTCTGAGAGTTGCAAATGAGAAAGCCTGTCAATACTTTTCAGAATCTAGAAAAAAAGCCACTTAGGGATAGCTGACATTTTAAAAAATCAAAGCAACTTTTCTGCTATGTTTTCAAAGATTCGGACAACTTCTGCTGAGAAAAATAGGAAAAAGTTCTCCAGATTCTGAGCAAATACAAATTTTTTTTTAATGACATTCTCAGTCAATTTCCTATGTAGTATGAATGACCAGCAAGCAGAGTTGTCTGATTCTTGTCATATTTATTAATGATGTACAATACTGACGTGGTATCCTGTGCAAATTATAAGTTGATTAGTTTTCAGCCATGTCAGCTTGTACTTTGATCCTGCCCAAATCGATATGCTAAGCAAGGATAAAGTAAATCATTGCTTAGATGGGAAGCATATAGCTATACCACATGCTTCTCAGCAAGGTAGAAGAGGAAAAACACAGGGTTCATGCAGGCTGATTCTTGTGCTTAAGACAGCCCAGCCAGAGAAAAAATCCCTCCATGCTGCAGAAAATGGTGCTGGGCCTTTGGTGGGTCCAGGGTGCATCAGCACCAAGCCCGGATGGCAGCAGGGGCTGTGCTGCTGGAAATGCTCAGATTTAGGTGGGCCATGAAGCTGAGGGTGTCCTCACCTTAGTGCACTGCAGGCAGCCCTGTCTTTAATCCTCTGACTATTAATGGCTTCACCAAATCTCAGTTTGTAGCTGGTTTGCTCCCAGTAGCTCCCCCTGTAGCCAAGCCCGCAATTTCTTCAAATTAACGTGCATGACTGCATGCCATCAAATAGTTGCAAGCTTTCACCCTCTAAAAGTCATGTTTTATCAGCAGCCAGGGCATTTCTGTTGCAGTTTGAGTCAGGCAACGTGTGTGTGCACATCTGGGTGTGCATATGCCTGTGATGAAGTGCTGTGAGCAAGACAATCGTAACGTTGGGCAAAGGTTCCAAAAACTAGTCTGTCTCCACCGTCCTTTAACATGGCATTATAAAACCGTGACACAGATAGCTAGATTAAGAATCAGAACTTGGAACTAACTGCTATAATTCAACAGTTATTTGAATTATAATGCTGTGAAGATACATATTGTCTTGTGACAGAAAACAGAAAAGATTTAATAGTTTCTTTTTAACGACTGCAACACATCCCACAGCGGAACTCCTCTCATTATGGCTTTTATTTCAATGCACTGTACAGTATTTTGCTGTGAGAGATCTGTATATCAGTGCGCATGAAATGTTTGCAAATAACTCATTCTGGCTGCGTCCTGAAAATCATTCTGCAGGGAGGGAAGAGAAAGGGAGCAGCTGAGTTGCATGGGAAATGGTGGTACAGCATAATCTTTTAAAGCACCCTGTCACAGAAGGACAGTTACAGGACCATATTGATTGCAAAACTCACTGCCTTGTAGGAGTGGTGCAGGATTTGCTAAGGCATTGCAGACAATGCAAAACGAAACTTTCCGTTAATAGACAAATGGTTTTATTGTTCTTTAATGCTTTGTGGCAAACAAATAGGGGTAGGAAAGGAAGGCAACAGAAAATGCATTGCGTTCTCATTATCACGTGAAACATGTTTATTTCTCTTATTTCATGTGTTACAGTTTCAGACTGCTGGTACTTTCTCTGCTCAGAGGACAGACCCAAAATGAATCTGATCTTGCCTGACACTAAGCATGAAAGCCCTTGATACATTTCTTTGCTCTGTTGGGTGCCTACAGTGAACAGCATTTTATTTTTAGTCATCCATTTTATACATGAGACTCCCATTTGGTGAAGTTTTCTTACTCAAAAAGCCATATAGGGCATGGATTTTAATCAACTGGATTTAAAGTGGGCTTTAAAATAAGTCTTTAATAGCGTAGTCCTAGAGTGCAGTGTAAAGGGACTTAAGTATATACTTGAATGTATTCCTGAGCTAAAAATATAATTCACATGAGAAATCTCTGAGAAAACTGGTAAGCTCTCAGCTGCAGTTATGTCCTCCATAAAATGGGAGTAATTGTAGTGATAGCATAAGCCTTTCGGGAAATCCATGATATAAAGCTGAAAGCAGCTTGCACACAGCAGCCTCCCCAGGGACACGATTCCCTTTGCAGTCAAAGTGAAAGACGTGCTCCCGAGGTGCCGACAGCGTTGAGGATTGCACACGGATGTGAACACACAAGGAGTGAGGCACAGGGCGAGGGGGCCTGGCTTCAGGAAGCATCAGAAAGGAAGGCCATGACATTTTGCCAGCGGTGGTCCCACGCCTGCCCTCCCTGACATTTTGAGCCACAACTGCTTTCCAAGCCTCATCGTCAGAAGCTGCGACCACAGAAAGGAGGGAGGACAACTGACTTTATCTTTTGCTTGCTCTTTCCAGTGCCTTCCTGGTGAACCTTGGCTTTTTCCCTGGAAGTGCCAGATGAGCAGGTGGGAAAGTAGAGGAGGTGCAATCACGAATCTCCTGCCCAGTGGGTACTTGATATGTCACTTCCTCAAAGTAACCTGTTTGCTCCATCTCCTCTGCAGCAGCTGAGCAGGAAATCTCCCAGAGGGATTCACTCTCCCGACGGGATTCAGTCTCCTGGAGGGATTCAGTCTCCTGGTTCCTGAAAGCTGTATGCATCTGCAGGAGCAGGCAGGGATGCACTAGAGGTCAAAATCAGCTGTTACATTGGCTACCATAAAGCAGGGTATTGCTTGCCTGGCAGCCACATCATCTGTGAAGAAACCCACAGATTTAAAGTTCTGCTGACAGATCTTCTCTGAACTTCTGAATTTAAAGTTAAATCTTGGTTCTGGGGTCTGGGATTATTGTTAAGGGGCCAGTGAGTGTTCAGACACCGTATTTTTCACAAAGAGGTACATCTAGGTGCAAACACGATGTGTGAGGGGTGCAAATGGCAGGCCTGTGGAATAGGCTAATTATAATCCTTCAGGATATGCATACAGAGACAGGAAAAAAAAATTATACCTTTTCCTGATGATTTCCACATCATTTCCCATTCCACTGTGACCATGCTGCTCTCATCACTTATCCTTCAGTATCGTAAACAAGTCATAATATACGAGTGAAAACAGTTGCAAAGAGTTCATATAGCAGACAGGAATCCTGAGAAATAGGTTATATGGCACTGATCTCCCAGGAGGCCTTAAATAACATCTAATATCTAAAATATAGGGGACAATGATCACTGGATTTGCTACTGCCACTTCAGCTTGGTGTTTTGCAAGTTACAGTTTCTTGATAAATTGGAATCCATTCAGCTGCTTCATATTATGCGGGCCTATGGAAGTGTCTATGTTACACTGAAGGATTAAAGTGAGATGCAAATGACTTGAAGGCGCCTAATGACTTTGCTTAGCAAATTAATGTGGATCTGAAATAATCAGTGCCCCATTAGATGAAATAAGACACTCCAAAACATCAACAGGCAGACAGTGCATTAGTTTTCAGGCTGCCTCCCCACTCCAAGAGGGCATTCCAGCCCCCTAGCTTCAGGATTCTCCACTTAACTGTTTGAAACTAATGCCTTAGGCTACAACTTGTATTTGTAAAACAAGGTTTCAGGGTGGTGATATATTATTTTCCAGTCACATTTTTAACATTGCAGAAGGGGGTAGGGGTTGAAAATCAAGTTTTCATTTGATTTGTAATGCACTGGGAATATAAAAAGGAATATTTGCAGTCTGAAATGTACTTTTTCCTCCTAATTAGTTTCTGGATGTTGGTAGCGATCTGATTTTTCTGTTAAAGAATTCCACCGGTACAAGCAGACACACCATGAAACATTGCAAAATATTTTGGAAGGTTATGCTTTTCAAGCTAACATCTTTGAGACTTCTGAGATTGAATAGGCATTGATGCTTTGAGAAAAGTTTGTTAAAAGCATCAAAGTTGAAAGAAAGAGTCATTTTCCTTAAAAATCAATCCACTACACGTGAGGGATAATTTTCATTCAATAGGAAGTGTCACCGTCATTTTATTTCATCCTCCTTTTCTCAGCCACTGCACTGGAAATCCATTTGACGGCTTTCCCACAGAAATCATGTGGACAAAACCCACCCAGCAGCTGGGAAGCTGTTGGCCATTATTTGCAGCAGAGCAGTATTTTGCACAGGTTTTTCTGCTCGGTTATTTTTAATTCAGATTATCTCAGCAACCTGTTTTGCAACCTCACCACACAAAGGAAGGTGCCAGGGCAGACCTGGAGAGGGGCTGAGAGGACTGCCTGCACCCCTGGGAACAGAGGGAGGGCAGCAGAAGGTCTTGGTGGTACTTTCTAGACAAGGCGGTACTTGACTAGAACTCAGCTGAAGCAGCTTCACTTCCCCAAACTGAATATGTCAGGTCCTTTTTTTCTGCAGGTCTGGTCCCATGACTCAACTGGGGAGTTGTAGCTTTAGCCCACAGCAAGTTTTGTCTGCTGTTATTGAGAGAACGGAGGAAAACGCTGAAAAAATGTTGTCTTTTTAAAGCATGTGCCATTCACTCAAAGTATTCAGCTGGTCTTGCCATGATGCTACTGCAGAATCAGGCTACTGCTAGAGAAAGAAATCTACCCTAAAAGTTCTAATGGATTAAAAGCAATGTTTTTGGAAAACGGTCTGCTCATTTAGACATGTAGTTGCTAGAAAATTCTCTTCCATGTTTCCGTAATGATTCCTTTGCTTTCGTGCAGTCTCTTTATGTGACGGTGCATTCTTGGCCAGCACCACTCAGAGACAGGATGCAGGATTTGGGACAGATGTAAAAGATGTGCAGCTGGCAAGACTCTCAAATGAAGTGGAAGCTGAGGTCAAGGCCATTTCCCTTCTTCCTATTTCATCATCTCCCTAGCACAAAAGAGGTCACTCCCCCTTCATCTTCTCCATACATTTCATGTATCCGTAGGCTTTAATCTTGCCACCCTTCAGCTGACTCTCTTCCAGGCTGAGGAATTCTTATCTATTCTTCTCTTCTTGAAAGGATGCCATAGCCTGGCTCTGTGTTTTCTTCTCCCTCCTTGTGTTAGCCAGTTTTCTCACGTCACTTCTGAGGTGACTAGAATCACATGCAGTCATAGAAATCTGTGTAAGTGACATAAGGTCTTTTCTATGTTGCTCCAGTAACTTTTCCAATAACTCTGAATATCTGAGTTGCCTTTTTTGCTCATCATTGTGCTGAGAAGCCTACAAATCCAGTATTTCTTTCTGAGCAACAATTGCTGAGTTAGAGCTCATCCCTGCACGTGTATAGTTCGGATTATTTTCCACAGACATACTCTGCTTCATATTTATTACCATAGTATGTCATTTGCCATTTTATCACTCAGACACGTAATAGTAGTGGATCCTTCTGAAGTTTTTTGCAATCAGCTGTAGTCTGCAACTGTGGTTGCCTCATTCCGATGTATAGCTCGGTTCTAAATACACTGAGGAGCACAGACGGATCTGGAACCTCACAGTAACATTCCTGCACTGGGAAAACTGGGCATTTCTGCTTATCTTGTGGTACTTTGTTTCCGAGTACTAACTTTACATTTCCATCTTTGGTAATCACTTGAATAAGTTTACAGCCATTTCATATCACAACGATTGTGTCTCCTTGAGGCCGGTTTGGAAGTCTGAGCCTGGGGCTACTGTTTCTAAGTTGCTTTTTTTCTTAAATTTGCTCTCCAGGATTTCTGGTATTTGTTTGAAGTTCTGATACTTGCTTGGGATTTCTTGATGGTTTCTGCAAAGCTGCATCTTCAAAGAGACACAATAGAAAGTGTTTTTTGGATTTCTGCAATGCAGTGCATAGGTATTGTTTTGTTGTTTTCTGATACAATCATCAATATTATTAGTTCCATGACCTGCAAAAATCACAGAGCCTCTTTTTTGTTGATTCTCCTAAGTCAAATACGGATTGCCCTCATTAGCCTTTCAGTGGCACCACTGGTAAGGCTTTCTTCTGCATAGCTGCTTATCTTTGCAAACCTTGTGGGAGATTAAAAACCTCCCCTTTTTTTATTTCTGTCTTTGTTTAATTTGGTTGAAACTGGGACCAACCGTTGCATGCCAAAGACGGACACACAGACATGTGCACGCAGTGTGACAGCACGAGCCCTCTCCACAGGCAACTGGCCTAAAGCAAAGCACAGAGATGCACCAGGAATTCTCCTGGAGTCTGGAGTGTGCACTCCATTGCCATGAAGCTGGCTCTTTGTAGTCTTTGTCAGAAATCTGACGTCTTTGGCCATGCAGAATGCATACTTAGGAAAAAAAGCCTTGCTATATATATAGGCATATAATCACGGTGATACACTGATTGTTTTGTGAGATTCCAAAAGTATCACTACACTGTCAACTAATGTTGAATGGAATAATGTGAGTTTAAGTAAAAGCAGTTTCCATGGTTACACTCTGGAGGTATTCTAAATATAGCAGATGATGTAATCGGTTACAGGGACCAGATACAAGATCGCTGTGTATTTCAGTAAGAAGTTTCTTCTCTGGGGGTACCTGTGAGAAAGTGTCTATATTACTTGAGGATACTATTTTTCATATTATTTCTGTTGTTCCATGATTTTCTGCTCCTCAGAGCCTTTCCATTTTTCCATTTACAGGCTGGTAGTTTCTTTATAGTTATTATAAATCATATACATCAGATCGCTTTAATGTTTTTACAGAATTCTTAACAGCAAAGGTAAAATTCCATAAAACAGTCTCCACATCTGGCCAGGGAAAGATTGTAGTTTTTGCAATGTCTTCTACCCCATATATTAACACCCTGTTATCAACATCTGTCATATCTGTCTATCCATCTTATCTCTGTGTACATCCATCTATCTTTGTTACAGTTGCTGTCATGTTTCCAGTGCCCTCTGATCTGATTTTATCCAGACAGAAAAGAATGGCTTAATGACCCAAACACATCTCGTTTCCCAAGATGTGTAATAAAACATTCCCCTTCCTCACTCCCAGATGAGCAATTATTTCCCAGTGGAACAAATTTAACTCCATGAAATTTGGACTAACTACTTAGCACGCAATACACAAGAACGAGTAAATATGTAGGATGAAGATTTGTTGTCACCAAGGGGGTAAGAGAGGGCAGAAGAAAATATTCAGGGAATTTATTCACAGTTGGTTGCCCAGCTTTCCTTTGTGTCACCTTTCTGGCCCTAGTGAGTCCTGTTGAAATTCTGATTTTTCTCTGAGTTGATAGTAAGAGCTAGTCACTTCCTACAGTCAGTGCAATTTTCTTCCAGAGTGATGTATCCAACTTCAGTCATTCCGGTCTTAATCAAAAATCCTTTTCCATTCCCACTGTTTCTTTTGCTGCTCTACCTAATTTCAACCTTAATTCATTTTTTAAATGGTACAGTGCATTTCAGGAGTGCTGGGGTGGGGGGAGGGGGGAAGGTAAGTTAGATAAACCGGGGGAAAAAAATGGTAGAGTTAGATAAACTGGAAAAAATGTCCTCCACAGAAAGCACTGCTATATTCCAAGTCAGGGCTTCTTTTTTTATTAATAGCAACTGGTCAACAACTACTTGTCTTCTCAGAGCAGTATTGTGAACAGGCTACATTTCCAGTATCAGCAGAAACAGCATTCCTGTTTTCCAAAGGCAAAGAATGCCAACATGTGTAAGATGCCGCATTAACAGCTAGAGGCTAAAAATCATGCATCCTATTGCATTTTCAACCCTTTCAATAAAACTGTTATTAATCTTAGTTCCTAAACAATTTTTTTTTTCTTTTTTTTCTTTTTTTTTTTTGTGGTGCAGATAGCCTGAAGACGAAGATGTGACAGTGACGAAAGACTGCAATAAAGGGCAGCTGAAACTTTTTGGGGAGACATTTCTACTTTCACAAGGCAAAAGACATTGGCTGCATTCATTGAACAGAAATTAATTTTATTTTCCAAATATGAAATCTCATGGAATTATAGAAATTATGGACCAAAAAAAAGATATATTGGGTCATATTTTCCCTACTGGAAGCTGTGGCAGCTTTGTCCCTGGCTTTTAAGGTACTTTCGGAGCCTAGGTTTAAGGTCTCAACGGACAGGGCTTAATGGCTTACTGTGAAAAGCTGTTCTTCTATATATTATCAAAGCTTGGCTTTATATTTAGCTGTGAATGTGTCATTTTGGAAAATATGATCCTACTACTGCTCCTGCTCTTGTCTATGACACTACTTTAATCAACTCCTTTCCATCCTTGGGGTTTCTGGTACTTCTGGGTAGTTCATGTACATGGCAAACCTTGTCATATTTAGGTTTTGTACCTTTCCACATCAGCCAGAATTTCTGATTGTCAATTAACCTTTCTGAGCAAACGACCCTTCTTCCAGATAGGTTATTGATGCAGTTGAGTAAGACTTCACCTGAGAATAAAATTGTTTCTGCAGAGTTAACCATGTTGAAGGCTGCAGCTGGTGCTGTGCTCCTGACTGGAAGTTGACAGTAGTAGATTTGAATGGAATGAAAAGTGAAAATTATCTGAGTATGGTAAATGTCAATTGAACAGGCTTGCTGGGTGAAATCCTAGTCCCACTGAAGTCAAAGACAAACTGCAACTGGCCGTGATGTCTCTTAGCACCTGTAATCCAAGCGAAGCTGCCCCTGAGGATCCTTTTTTCTACAAAATTGGTCAATCATGTCCAAATAAGGGCTGTTAGGTAGGCATTGACTTTCAATTATCACTTTTAAAAACAAGAATCCTTTTCTTCTTTCACCTATTCTTTCGAAGGGCCTGTGATCCTGCCTATATAGATATCAAAGTGCATAATTTGACATTTGGCACCCTGGAGGGAGGGGAAGATGAACATGATGAATGGAGAACTGTCAAAGGCAGCCTTCTCCAATGGAGCAGTATTCCTCCAGCAGCCATGGATCTGCCCTAAAAAACTCCCAATTTAAACCACCAAGCCTCCAAACCTTTCCCTCCCCTGTGAGGCCTTTCTGCTCCTGTAGTTGTACCAGTTCAGTAGTTTATATGTTTGAACTCCAAAGGGATGTACAAAATACCTGTAATCGCTATGTTTTGCAGTGGGATTTTTTTTTTTTTTCAATTTTACCTACCGGGCAAAATTAACAACTTCAGAGTAAGTTAACTCTTTTAGTTCTCTTACAGCGTATGTGCTTGATTCAAAATCAGTGGGAGTCATTTCATAACTTGCAACCTAACAGAGATTTCTCTAAAACTTACCTGTGGCTCCCACATGTGGCGTTTTGCCACTCCTTTCAGCAGGGTAATCATGCACCCTCCTGGGTGCCAGTTGGGTGAATTCTGCTCTCACTATGGAGTCAGTGCAGAGAAAGTAATCAAAGTCTTTGTGCAAATCTGTTCTAGAAGATGCTCCAAGAATCCTCTAAATGGATTGGCTGTAGGAGAATTAAATGGGGATGAAATTGGGTACCTGGCCCTTTCTGACCTGCCAGCACATTTGTACAAGAGTCAGCAAGAAGTTTGGGAACATATTACCAGCCTTGGAAAAGAACTGGCAAAGAGAATCGTCCTTCCCATCCAATCTTTCAATGTTTCAGAGGCTCAGGACGAGGTGAGAAAAACATGGTTTAGGCAGCAAGTTTATTACCTTTCCTCATCATCACTAAGCAATCCAGGAATGGCTTTAAAGTATAGGTCAGCTCTTCTCCTTCATTAATTTCAACCAATTTGAGGGCTGCTGCATCCTCTCTTCAGGCATCATGCCAACCCGTTGTCAGTATCCCATTTTTCTCTTCATGCATGAGCTATCAGGCTGGAGAGAGATGTTTTCTTCTTGCTTTGGAAGCAGAACAAAAGACTTTGGCACAACACAGGCGTCCACCTGTGGCGAGGCAGAGTAAAAAGTAATGAAGGGAAATGCATGTTATGTGCAGGAGAAATGAATTAATTAACAATGAATGGGGGTTTGCAGCTCAGGGCAATGCAAGGCCATGGCTCAGAGAGGCAAAGAAAAATTTTCAGAACAGCCCCGACTCTGTCCTCCTTCTGTGCACAGCAGTAGATAAGCATCTCACCAAGCAATGGGAATATTTCTTTGCTCAGTGTGTTCCTCTGGTCCCAAGCTGCACAGGGTTTCTGTCAGCAAAATGTCAACACAGACCTCAACTACCCACGGTCAAGTGAAGCTGTCGACCCAAAACAAATTTTTCCTGTTACTACATATTAAGTGAGTGTTGGTGAGTTTCAGAGGGCAATAAACTTCATGACCCTCTCCTCTATGAAGATGGGTGCACCAAATGTCCCCAAACTGTCCATTTCATCTAAAATTCCAGAGCAGGAAGACTGCTACAATTCCATTGGACTAAGTCCTTATCCCCCTAGCACAGAACATCCTCCCAGATTGGAGGGAATGAGCTAGGCTACTGCCTGTGGGGAAAAGCTGTGGGAAATATCCCTTGAAGGCCTGCTTTCCAGTTCCTGCAGATCATGGACTGAATGTTCTGAAGGCAGTAGTGTGTGTGAAGACAAACATACTGAGACGCCTTAGTTTGCCTCTGATCTTATGAAACTTTTCTATTTTCAGTCCTGCCCTAACCCTGCCCATGATATTCCTGGATGTGTGTGAATTTCAAGCTTTGGAATATTACAAACATGCCTTACAAACCTTTGTCAAATTTTTTCTGCATCTGCTCTATGTAAACCCAGTCCCTGTCTCTAATAAAAGCAGCCTGTCATTGCAGCCTCACTCTCCTTCTCTTACTTCCCAATCTGCTGTGAAACCCGAGAGGCTCAGCCCTGAGCTGGGGAGCACTTTCCTGTTGACAGCTGTGCTGTCTCAAGAGGTCCCGGGCTGGCATGGTTACGTTTCCAGCACAACTAATGAAGGACCAAGTGCGTTGTTGGTGTCCAAGATGGGGCCAGACACACAGAAGTAGAGAGCAGATCGTGAGGGGAGTGGGCCTGGCTCAACCTCCTTGGTTCTGCTGATGTCCAGGGTGCGAGCTCAGAGGAGCTGTGATGTTTTTGCATACCTGGCAGGCAGAGAGGCTGAGAACAACCTTCCATGTGCTGCTGGAAGCTGAGCACCCCAAACCACTGGTTTTCTGGTAGCTAGGCTGAAGGGAGTATAGACAGCAGATATCCCAGTGGCCTTCTGATCCACGAATATGGAGAAAAGTGTTCCCAGAAAGCTGGAAACGTCCATCTTCTAAACAAAGGGAATGTAAAGGGCACATCATGGGAGAAGATTCTTCTCCAGAGGAAAAAGTGAAGTGGAAAATTCCAAGGAGTTCTGCTGTTTTACCCATCGACTTTCTTCTACTCTTTCATCTGTGGGTTATTTTTGTTTTCCCTGTGCAGTTTGCTGTTTCTGACTCCTTAAAGCCTATCTCTCTGTTCTGCTTCGCAAAGCATCAGGGATGCATGGCAAGTTGATTATCCTCATGAAGCAGCTACCATAACATTGAAATTCAGGCATTTTCTTTATCATTAGCCTAACAAAGCATATAGAGTTGTAGCTAACTGGAAAGATACAGTACATTATTATTGTTATTATTTCTATTTTTGAAAACCAGGACACCGTGGTGTGGGGAGGGGGTGGGAAGCATGGGTGCGTAGACAGACAGTCATTTAATCTGAAATGGAGAGCAAAATGTAATTGGTAGGCTTAGACTCATTAGTATGCTGCAGCCTGGGTCTATGATTCCTATTAGAAAAAATATTAAAGGGCCACTGTTCAGGGAATTGAAGGTGGCACAAACAATTTAGTGGAGTTTTTCATCAATATCTTGCAGAGGAGTTGCACCTTTTTGACTTTTAGGAGTGGAATGCAATATTTAAGGAGAATATACTGGACCAACTGTAGCACATCATCCTTTGAAATATAAATCTTCCAGAATAATTGTTTTGTTAGCCTTTGGTCTGTATCCTTAGGCTGCAACAGTTGTTTAGAGTTTTGGTTTTAAGTGGCTTATGTCTACCAAAGTAAAAGAGAAACAAAACAAAAAGCCAAAGGGAAAATGCCATTCATGTTCTTACAATCAGACAGAAAGAAAAGAAAAACGTATTTCTAATCAGAAAATAGGATGAATAATAATACTTTCATTTAAACAGTGCAAAGAAAACTATAGTGCTTCACACAAAATTAAACTCTCTTCCGTATAAAAATATTAAGTATTTAAAATAATTGAATTTTTTATGTATTATTTATAGTCAGTAGTTTCGTATTTAATTGTGCCTGAGTTGAGTCAGATTGTTGCTAGACTTAATGATAAGCCTCTTAACACAAGGTATCTTTTCAGTTTACTAGAAATGATCATAATCTCCCTGCTCTTGTGAGAAAATTAACCCTATACAACACAATGTATATGGCAGCAAAGGAGATACCTGGTATTCAAGCATTTCATTGAACTGGTGTTATAAGCTGGGTTTGTTTTAATACATAAAGGTCTGACTTAAAGAAAGCAAGTGAAGAATTCTGTATTAAATCCCCAAAGACTGAATGGACCCATGCCAAAAGTCACAATTCAGAACCTCTATAAGGATGGCATAGATTCTTGTCTATTAATTATTTTTAATGATAAGTTTTATTTGGAAGAAAACCCTACCTATTTTCAAAAATTATCACATCTCCTGTTCCCAAAATATGTTTTAGAACCCCTTGCACAAGCAAAGACTAATTCATCCTCATTTCCTTCTAGAACAGAGATGCTAGCAGAGACATTTTAATGTATTATATTTAATCACAATATTGTATTTCATTCACCTAGAGATTCATTAATCATAATTCACACCCCAAGAAGCCATATTAAAATACAGTGATAGCGGGCAAGCAGATCTGTGTTCACAGCAGTGTTATTTACACAGCTCGTACACCCTTGTAGTTACGCAATTAACCTGCAGTAATAATCTTTGTTATTACTATTCTACATACCTCATCTGGAAGATGGTCTAAGCTGACAGTATAAATATCACTGAACTAAAACGTTTACCTCAGCTGGCACATTATTTTTCTCCTGTAAATTGAATGGGTAACTTTTGGGGACACCTTAAACCTTCATATTTAGGCAGAGTTTTGGTCCCACTCATTTCACACTGAAATCCTGAACCTGAAACTGATGTGTTTACAGCTAATGCGTCAGAGATTCAGATATGTTAAAAAGAAGCATACTTTTGCTTCTTTTGTCTTCTGTTTATATATATATATATACATATTTTAAGGTGGTTTTCGTTTAGTATGGATGAGGCTTCTCTCTGCCTATTTGGCTTGGATGAAAATGACAATTGTGAAAATTGTGGATAGTATTGTCATATTATTAGGAGCATTATGAATTATTTATATATAGCATGCACAGGGTGCTAGGCATTTAATATGCACATAATCAGACTACTTCCCATTTCTGAAGTCAAAGTCGTTACTGAGGAGTTATTACTAATAAGTAAGAGATGGCGGGGACAGGATACTGGCTGGTTATTCCAAGGCAACAGGAGAATAAAGCGTGTGTTGCTTTGGTATGAGGAAAAATTCTGCTTGTGCCTTCCCTAGAAACTCAGTGCTAGTGGAGTGGCTGACATTTGCTTTATTTGTAGAGACAATATTTTTGCTGCTGGTCAACGCAGCATACTTCAAATGCTGCTCATAGGCTTGGAGGTGCTTTGAAGCGGGTGACTCATGTAAAAAAAATGACACAAAATTAGTTTGCTGACAGCTGTGGGAAGAGAAGGGTTTAATAGAACCGCAGTTTCCCTATCCATTGCTTATCAAGTGATTCCTCCATTATTATTATTTGCAGTAAATGCAGTCAGCACTCAGTGTTGTAGCCAAACACGGGAGATGTCTGCCATAGTGGTGTGAAGAAAAGAGAATCTGACACATGAGGAGCATGGACTGGTGCAGCCACGACCAGGAGGCAGTATGGCAAGCCTGGAAACCAGGCAAATGTGAGGTGCTGAAAGATGCAGGGTGGGTGGTTTCTTTGCCCCAATCCCCTACAAAAAGCCCTTCACAAATATAAGCCTCACAATTCTGCATGTTGCATGAAAATCTGACAGATTGTGGTAATTTCAGTGAGGTCACAGACATGGAGGTGACCCCGGCGCAGCTCCTGCAGCAGAGATGCAACCATCCCCAGTGCTTTCTCTGTGAAAGCCTATGGAAAATGCTGGACCCTCGGGTCCAACTGCCAGGCCCTGAGAGGGCTTGGAGATGTCCATGGGAAAGCCAGGGCCCATCCCATCTCCCCAGGCAGGAGCAGGGCAGGGCCCATCCCATCTCCAGGCAGGAGCAGGGCAGTGCCCATCCCATCTCCAGGCAGGAGCAGGGCAGGGCCCATCCCATCCCATCTCCAGGCTGGAGCAGGGCAGGGCCCATCCCATCTCCAGGCAGGAGCAGGGCAGGGCCCATCCCATCCCATCCCATCTCCAGGCAGGAGCAGGGCAGGGCCCATCCCATCCCATCTCCAGGCAGGAGCAGGGCAGGGCCCATCCCATCTCCAGGCAGGAGCAGGGCAGNACAGCAGCCCAGGGACGTGGGTGGGCTCTGGGCTGGCACACAAACGCCCTGCATGTGTGGCAAGCGGAATCAGGGTCAGGCCCTGCTCCCAGAGATTTGTTTTTACCTCCTGGGACATCCAGCACCCCATCCCATCCCACCCCACCCCACCCCACCCCATCCCATCCCATCCCATCCCATCCCATCTCCAGGCAGGAGCAGGGCACACAGGACTGGCCAGCCTCTCTGGGACAGGGACTGACGGCTGAAAGGGGGTGCTGGGATGTGAGCAGCGTGGGGGGAGCCCCAGGGGTTCAGGCAGGGACAGGGGGTGCTGGGGGTGCCCTCAGGGCCCTGGCAATGGCCACTGGCAGCTCTCTGTGTGCACGTTCACACAAAGGCAGATGTGTGTGTGCAAGCACCCAGGCTGAGGTTGCAAACCAGAGCTCAGAAATATGACAGAGCACTTAGAAGTAATGATACAGTGGGGAAATTACCTTGTGCTGCTGTGTAGTCCCATCTCTCCTCCCTCTCTGGGAAGCACCTATTTTGACTGTGAGAGTGATATAATGTGCTTCTGTTTGAAGGAAGAGACACCTTGAGTGTATGTGTGCTGCTTAGATAGCTCACACACAAAAGCTTGTGATTCAAGGAGCTGACTGTCGAGCTGAGATAGGCAGTGCCAGCAGCAGCAGCATTAAACCAGAGATGAGATAGCAGGCAGCAATGCAAAGGGAGAGAAGCAAAATCCTCTTGGGCAGTGATGCTGTGGGTGCAGATGTTGCAGCTTTAAGCTGATCCTTGCCGGGTTTCCTTCCCTAGGGATTGATGGACAAGCCTGGCACTGCAGTGATGGTAGAGGCTGTCCAGGGAATAGAGCACTGCTCTGGCTGAGGGAACCTGAACCATAACCTCGAGACTGCTGTGCCCAGTGGAAGAGAGAAGGTATTCAAGCCACCGAAGCACTGTTAGCAGAAGTTCAGGCATCTCTAATAGGAAGACGAAGAACTGATAGTTGATAAAATGTTGTAACTACAAAGTCGCAGAGAAGGAGACAAGGACTATGGGGCAAAGAGTTAAAAATAGAAAGAGTCCAGGAGAGTAGGCTGAGACATCTGACATAGAGGGATGTCTCAGAGACTGAAGCAGAAGACTGCAGGTCCCTGGATATTTGGCTTACAGAGAGTAGAGAGTCACTTGCAAACAGTAGATTTTGAGGCTGGCTGTCAGAAGGAGTATCAGGTTTGCTATGGAAAGAAAGCAGAGGTCAGCGAGAAAAAGGAAAGCTGCAGTTGATGTTGTTACGAGGATGACCTCAGTAGCTAAGGTAGCTAAGTACCAGGGGTAGGAAACTAAGGAGGAAAAGGGAGGAAGATACACAAGGGGTACACTCTCCCTTGGAGCAATGAGAAGCAGCCTGACGGAGCCTGCAGCTAAAACCAGAGCAGAGCACAGCAGGTCAGACAGGCTGGGAAAGCTGGCTAAAGAACATCACCGTATTTAAAATGCAAAGAAAAAAGAAAGACAGCTGTAACTGAGCTTTTGACAGTTGATTTAATGGCTCACTCTTAATTATATTTTGTCATTTGATGTGAAACCTATTCCCTTGAAATATTTTATCCACAGAGCTCTTAGCCTGTCTTCCAATTATATTGCACCCATCCTCTTAAAGATTAACAAGCTTTAATGAACTCTATTGTTGCTAATTCATCTCCCTTTTATTCTGACAGTGTGACTTTTGTTTACAATTAGTACAGCTAACATTATGCAGGGTCATGTGGGTCGAAAGAAGAGGATTTCTACTCCACACGGTAAGAAAACAAATGAGTCCTGTCCTCTGGAGTGCTTGTTAGTTTTGTTTTGTAATGAAGAAAAATCTCCCAGATATAGATCTTCTGGTGGGACTTAATCAAACTTGAGCATCTGATTCCAAAAATATGTTTGAAGACTTCCCTTCCCTGTGCTTTACCTTTGGAAGTATCCTAGTTCCACGGGTACTGCAGATTTTTACCTAGTTTCTTAGGAAAGTATGACTGCTGCCATCATCCAGAATACATTTGTTTTACCTACAGATTCTCTTTGAGTACGTTTTGAACTCATTATGAAGGCGGTACCAGATTTCAAAGTGGAAATACAGTCTCAAATACATTAAATTCCACAAGTCTGATAAAAATAAACAGCTGTGTAGAGGAGTAAGACTGTAATTAGGGTGCCCACTGTGATAAAGCCTGCAGCATGAGCTTAATCCTTATTAGACACTGAAGCCTCTATGAGAGAGAAGAGAATCACAAATCCCAGCTGTGGTCTCAGAAATCTCAAGTCAGAACTCATATTCTGTCAGAGAGTAGATAATCCAAAAAGAGAAAGGAGCTTTTTGCAACATTGCTCACGGAGTTTCTCCTTTTACTCTTTTTTGAGTTTAGTTAATTATTTTATTCATATAACTCTGAAAACGCCTAAAGACTCGGTTTGCTCACTATCAGCTTCTCTCTCTTTTGAAAGAGAAGGGCAACCCATCTCCACCTGAGATCAAAACCAGAGGAAACCTTCCTTCTGAGAAATCATCTCCAGGCCAGCCTGCCCAGCCTTCGAAGGCCATGGGCAGCCAGGCTGCGCTCCATGGGGAGGCCAGTCCTGCTGTGTCAAATATAATGATCAAATATGTTTCATCAACCCCTTCTTCCTGGTTCCTGTACGTGTCTTGCATTATTTTTATATAGTTGTACATATCTTGCATCATTTTTATGTAGTTACATGCTTTCAACACAGGAGCTGCTTGGCATCCTTTTCCATGCAAGCCTAGAGCTTCCTGGTTTTGTCTCTGTGTGAGGAGCAAGGAGGATAACAAGTAATAATCAGCGGTGGAATTGAGATCCTACTTAGGCCTTGAGAAGAAAGAAAGTACAGATGTCAATCTTCACGGGAGAGTTCTGGTGGCAACTTCTGCCTGAGGGACGGGAGTTAAGACTTATTGTTGTCATTAGCTGCATGTGTCGATTAGCTCTAGGCAGCTTCCTGCCCAGCATGCTGGCTATCTGTGAGCCCATTTTGCATATGAGAATGCCTGTGTGACACAGGGCTTTGTGGGGCTCTTGGAGGCCGGGCTGGGCGCTCTGTCAGCTGGGGAAATGGCGCTGTGTGTCATCCAGTAGGGTGCAGTTGCACGGGGCCCTTCAGGCCATCTGAGTCTGCACCGTGCCGTGTCGGAAATGGATCTGTGGTTTAACCACTGCAGGGCAAAAGCGCTGAAGCTCATGTTAATTTACCCTCTTTCTCAAGGATGCTGCAAATTTTGGAGATAGCTGGGCAAAACTTTGCACGTTTTGTTACTCTGCATGAGGATGACGTACAAGACCACCTGTACCAACCACCCTTTAGGTTGCATAAAAAATCTTGACTCTCAGAAGGAGAAGGCAGTTAAGAGTTCAGTCCTGTGGCATCTAGCTTTTGGTCCATTGTATTTTGAACCTAACTTTTAATCCTGGTCATTGACTATCTGTGTTTTCATGAATTAAACTCCATAATTCTGTCAGTCTTTGTAGCTGTATAATAAATTTAAACCTCCTTCAACCTGAAGACCTATAAATAGATTTTGCCTTTCGTTTTCAGCAATCACACTACTCGTGGCTGTTTGCTGCCTGCCTGTGTGCATTTTTACCTCCGATTACAACCAAGTAGGTACCATGTTTTCCCGTCATTTCTGTTTCTCCGGGTGTACCAGATTCACTCCAGTAGGAATGACAGCTGCATCTTTTTCCCTCGTACATGATGACTGTTCAGGAGTGCCTGGGTCACACTGTCCTGCAGCATCACCCCACAGGTCACACAAGTGTAGAGGCTCTGTGAAGTGCTGAGCTCCTTCAGTTTCTGCAGGAGCCCTGGTGATAAAGTTTGACTTGGACGGGGAGCTGGTACTTCAACAAAAAGCCCCAGGGTGAATAATGATCACAAGCAGCACAAGTATGTGGCTTTTCAGACCTCTTCTGGGTAATGTGAGAGGCTGATGAATGTAATCTTTTTCTCTTTAATGTTCAACTATCTTTGGCATTAAAGTCTTCTCCAGTCTATGGCATCATGGAGGTGTCTGACTCAGAACAGTGAGTAGCATGACAAATGCAATGTTCGCAGCTTCTTTTTCTTTAGGTATTCATGCAGAGGAGATACCTTTAGATTCCTCTGGTGGCTGTTGAAATCCAAACATAAAACAGTTCCTGTCTTTGATAAAGTCAAATATCAGACTCCTGAACTGAGATCAGACTCCACAGAAGATGTAGGCTCACATAAATTTGTTTGTTGTAAGTTTTCTCTCAGGATGAAGGAGATGATCAGTGGTTTCAAACAGAGAAGGGATTTTAATTACTTAGTGATTTGCCAGGAGGTAGAAGTCACTAATATGTGGCTGCACATACACAATTACAAATTACCTCTGTAAAGTAAATTGGTGTTTTTAGAGGAACGTGAATGTGATGCTCAAGCAACATGTGAATAAACTTTGAGCAACTGCCTCCTTATATCTCCTACAAAAACATGGTCACAGTCTGTCATGACTGTACCAGAGCATGCTGGGAACACTAAGGATTGGAATTTCTTTTCAGGACCAGAATAGCCCTAAGTTTGAGCCATTTTCCATTCTGTGACAGCAAAACAGATTAATTGTATCTCAGGCTCCGTTTTCAGTGTGTTTGTCACCAGATTTGGTGAATAGGATCATAATCCTTCTATTCAGTTGAACTGTAGCTCACTGCGTGACCTTTTCAACAAATGTATTTTAATTAGCTGTATGTTCATCTTCTTCCTACTGCTGAAAGCAGGGAAAATGGATTATTGACAATATGGAGCTTTATATATTTAACCTCTTAGGCTGAGATTTTGGACTGGAATGAAACCAATCTGTAGGACAGCTACCAAATATTGTACAGGTCAAACTGTGGCTAATTCACAACTTAATTGTATACCCTCACGTGTGTGCCATGCACATCTCTGGAGCCACAAAATTACTGTGATGATTAAACAGGTTTTGGTTCTTCTCTTTCCCCCTTTCTATGGCAGCACAACGAGGTCCCCCAGTACGTGATTTGTGCAGCGGTGAGGCACTACTAGGAACGGTTGTCCATTTGCAAGAACATCTAATTCCAGCCCATCAGTACTGTACAGCCAGGCCCAGAGGCAGCTTCTGCTGAGGACAAGGGCTGATTTGAGAGACAGTACTTCAGGACATACTCCAAACATCACTGATTTGGGTTTTTTTACAGAAATGGGTAGGAATCCCAGAGGAGAGGCCATATTCTACTTCAGGAGTGCTGATCAAATACTGCCCACAAACTGGGGAAGGCGGTGCAGACATGGCACTGCCTTTAGCCCTGGACAGGCATGGTACTTGCAGCTGTTGTTGCTCAAAGCACAATTTGGACCCGTGTAGAGGGGACTGAATGACTTCTGGTTTTCAGGAAACATAAGTGACAACCTATCAACCCCAGCAATTGGTTTCTATCAGCTTATATTGGCTACATTTTCAAAGCCATGTTCAAAAGGAAAAGGGCAGAAAACGTAATGTTTCAATGATACTGTCATTTCCTCGATTCCCTTAATAAGCCAGCTGTGAATAGATGAAATTGCTTTGTGAACCTGCTGCATGGAGCACACGTTCTTTGTGGCTTTCCCATGCAGAGGAAGAGCTGCCGAGGTTAGAAAACACCCTGCGGAACAGCCAAACAATTCTGCCCCCCATAGCCCAAGTTCAGGTAACTGCTCTGGAAGGGTGTGAAGGAGGAGAGCATGCAATGAGGTCATTTTCACCTCCCTCCAGCCAGACCATGCACCCAGAGCAGCGAGGAGGGCAGGAAGCTAAGCCAGAGAGGGGAGAACAAAATAAGTGCCAGTTTGATATACGAGAACGTAGCAGGTTTTAAGCCTGGCTCCTGCCCTTTTCTGTGTGTAATAAATGAAATGACCTTCCAGTTAAAGTGTAAGAGATTGGAAAAGACAAAGCAGAGCAGTGAGGCCCTTTTCTCCCAGTGTATACTTACATTAGAATTCTGCTCTCACACTCTTGCAAAGGAAAACTGTAGCTTGAAGAGAAAACAACATAGCATTAAGCCATCCTGGTGTCAAATATTGTAAAAGAAAACAGTTAACGACACTGCATTCTCATTACCAGCTTTGGGTGTAAGAGCCTCGCTCCCTCATACCAAATAGGATTTCTTAGTGCTCTTTTGTGCTTAAGTCTCCAGCTTGGCAATTCCACCCAGCCCGATGCTCATAAACTGCAACTCTTTTGTCATTCCCAGGTCTTTTCTGTGGGTTTTGCTTTTATTGTGACCTGAAACTGTTTTAACACTGAGTTCTACTGTTGTTCTGTGTGCAGTGGGTAATGAAACACCTTTATCTGTATCTGCATCTTTCGGTTCTGTCTTTTATTCTCTCAGCTTAATGACATTACTGTGAGCACCGCTGAGACTGTTATGCAGATGTGCTGCATACTGGAGAAGTTGCTGCTTCAGGATAAGCCATTACTTTTTGTTGCCCCCACAGGCCTGGGAAAGATAGCTATTACAAACAACTTCCTGCGACAGTCACCTCGTGAAAAATATGTTGTGTGTCAAATTAACTTCTCAGCACAGGTCTCAGCTAATCATACCCAGGACGTCTTCCTAACGAAACTCGAAGGGTATCCTGAGTTTTAATTAAAATCAAATATGTAATTGTGCTCAGTTTACTCCACAGAGATTATCCACAAAATAATATGAAATGCTCTTCTTCCATTTCTGACAGAATAAATGGGAGCTGATTTGTTTCTCTATCTAATGTTTATTACTGGGGAAACTACATTTTAATTGATGTTGACAAATATTCTGATTTATGGGATGTATAGAACAGCACATAGTCCAGAAAGCAGGTCTGCTTAACTCTATCTTCTTAGATGTTTTTGCTTTAGGAGAGTGAATCAGCTGCCTGTCCCTGGATATTCTTCAATCTAAAGCATATTAAAGGGAATCACCAGATTGAGTCCCAACTAGTAAAGAGAGCCATCTGTTAGGGAAAGATCTGAGCAGTAGACTATATATGGTACTTGCCAACCCACAGAGGGCAAAAAGATCAACTGGAAGAATGGCAGCATCCAGGGGATTATATCTAGAAAATGGTTAGCTCTCCAGCATCTAAATCATGCATTTTTAATTCATCACATGGCAGACAAACAAGTCAAACGTTAATTGGCATGATAAAAGGGAGCTCAGGGCGTATTCTGCACCTTCAATACAGAGAGCCTTGCTTGCCAGACAGCCTAGACAAAACTTGGAGCTTTGTATTTGCAAGCACCAGAAATGAGATCTGTTGGCAGTATTACACCTCAGTGAATGCAAAAATAAATAATTTTTTTTTTTTTTTAAAGTGAAAGTGCTTGGTGCAAGCATGAGTCTTTAAGAACATTATAGATTATATTTTTGGTTTCTAAAACTTACGGTAATAATTGTGGCTTCCCTGAGCAAACAAAACTAAGAATTTGACTCAGCTGTGGCATAAATACTTCAGCTACACAAAGAATGCATTTTTATGCACACTGGAGTTTGATAAATGCTATTATGACAACTGACAAGCTCTAGTGAGTGGAGAAATATATCCTACCAACAACACAAAGGACTAGAATATGCCATAAGGGTATTTGCTGTGGGGCTCACAAGTCATGATCATTTTAATCTCTGGGTAGTCTAGATAAAACCACTTGCTCCATGTGTTTTTGTTTTATATTTGCATTTTTCTATAAGCTGTGCTTTTAAAGCCTGTCATTAAAAAAACAAATAAATAAATAAAATTTAAGGTAGCCTAGGCAGAAGATTTGGAATAACTAGATGTCCAAAAATGAACTGTCCCAATCCTGACAAGGTCACCATAAGCTCTCTGAGGAAGCTGCACTGTTTTAGCCCACAATAAAACAGGGATTTTCTCTCAAATGAGAAAAATTGTCAGGAGGGGACTCTTATCAATTTATCAAGGTACATATGCAAGAGCAGAGCAGATTCTAGCAAGCTGCTAGTTCAACATAGGGATGGTAAAACTGGTCAGTTTTTGATTACTACTATTTTGATTTTCCAGTTCATAAAAATTATTTGAAAAGTCCATCTGTTTGGTTGACGGATTGCACTGGATTAGCTATGAAATGAGTGAGAACATGCAGATTCTGAAAAATGTAATATATGTCTAGAAAAACTGTAAGATATTTTTTTTAAGTGCCTTTCATGAGCTTCCTATCTTTTTCTGAGCCAAAAGCTGCTGAAGGACCTGAAAGGTGATGGTCCATAATGATATTAAAGAAATAGCCTTTTTTTTAATGAGAAGCACACCAACAAGCCAGTTTAGATATTTTTATGGCTTAGGTGACGTTTCTTCCCTTGTTATACTCGGCCCAAATCACTCAGGATTATTTCTTAGGAGCCAGCATCATTTCCCACAGTTACTTTAACCTCCTCAGCTGAAGCAGGAAGTGAATATTGCAGAAAGATTTACTCAGAGTAAGCAAATCTCTAACATAAGCATCTACAAGCATTCCTAGGAATGAAATCAAACTCTATTATGGGTGTTGCAGAGCTTAATTCTAAGTTTTCCACTTGATCACAGAGGCTTGTAAAAGCAAAGAACACGGAAGGTATTTTTGCAGTAAAGGTCATTGTATTTTATTAACGTTTTAATTGCTACATAGCTGCCACTAAACTAGAAGCCCCAACACCAAGGATATTGCATTCCAAGTAGAAATAAGCACAATCTAGCGTGGTAAATGCCAGTGATGGAATAGCACAGCACCCAACTTGGCCCACGTGGTGTAGGTGGCTCTCGTCTTGAGGAGGAGGGAGAGTTGGTCATGGTTTTCAGGCAGAGGGGAGGCAGCAGGAGGCTGCACAAGGCACCTTCGGCAGAACAAACAGTGCCAAAGTGCCTGATCAAAGAGGCACTTAAGCTGCATTCAGCACGAGGCAACTTTCTAGGCTACAAGGAAGTCAGCTACAGGAGAGCCCAGCCTGGATCTGTCAGTGTGACTCAGCCAGTGGTTATTTCATTGAGGATTTGATCAAATGACTCCAAGTTTCAGGCAGTTTGTCAGCTGACTGTAAATGAACACCAGACATCTGACTACAAGACTGAAGTCATGTACTGAATTAAACAGTCAAATAAAGAAGGGGTCTAACAGATAGTGCACAGTGTGCTCTCAAAAATGAGATTTCTTTCACCGCTCCTGACGAAGATTGGCTTTCCCTGCTTTCAACAAGTGAGGAAGAACAAGCTGTACTTCCTTGTCCGTGTCTTCTTGGTTTGTAACTTGTCCAAATCCTCACTGCTGAAGGGCAGTGAGGGAGAGGGAAGGGCTGCAGTGTGCCCTCTTCCTTGTCAGTCAAAATACTCTGGCCCGGAACACGAAATAGGGAAGGATGCTCTTCAGGGGCTGGAGAAACAACTTCAGCTCCTTCTGTGAAGCTTTTCTTGTGCTTCCTCTATCTCAGAGCAGACTGCATTTACCCACCTGCAGGAGCAAACGTGGGTTGAGTGATTTCCATAGTTTGATTACAGCTTCTGTTTTGAAGTTCTTTGCTGAGCTCTTTTACCATCCCTTGGTGACCACACTTAATTAATTCTTGGAAAAAAGCAAGGGATGTCTTTGCCAGGTAGCTTCTCTCACAGACAGGTCTTTTCAGGGTGTACACTCAGAACTCCCAATCCCCCTTTTTCCTTTGATGCAAGGAAGCTTCTTGAGAATCCATGGCTGGCCAGCTGTTCCACACGGAGGAAAAACTATCTGCTCTGAGTACTGCAGGTGGTTCTCTTCATTGCGAGAGAGAAGCCACTCACAAAGGACATCCTGTTGGTATTTCTGCAGGACTCCCTCACCCAGAAGGTTTTACAATGGATCTTACTCATCACTATGAGTTACCACTTCCATTTATTTCAGGCAAGAGGCCTAAGCCAAAATGAAAATTGATGTGTTTGTTAACTTCCCTCTTATTTATGTTTGTTAGCTTTTCTCTTATGCAGTGTATATTACAATGAATTAAAAAATAATGATAGCTAATCATGGCTTGGCAGGGATTTTTAATGGATTTAATTTTTCTCTACCGCGCTTACATGTAATCTCTAGCATTCAGTGTTTTATGGGCTTGTTATCACTCGTAGTGTTTGCAGTGTGTGCCTGGTGTTCTTGCAGAATAACCGTGGGAATTACAAATTCCCCCAAACCAGCAAGGGCTGGCTCCCATTCCCAGGCTGAGCAGCACATGTCCTGTGTCTGGCTGGTTCGGTGTGATTCACATCACAGGGGGATTTGTCCTTCCCCCAGCCACTCTGAGGGAAGGGAGCGTTGACTGGGATGCCTTACATCACATAATCGGTAGGTGGCCTGGAAACCACGCTCAGGCTCGGCCCTTGAGCTGCCCTTGCTGTGCTGGCGCTGACAGACTCCTCATGCTCCTTGTCAAAAGGAAAGGTGGCCGCCTTTCATCGCCTTGTGACATATTACACGCAAAATTGCCACGTTATTACACGTGAAAGAGGAGAACCTGAGCACTGCCCCTGTGTGGGCATGAGGGATATGAGTGTCAGCTGCGGAGGGGATCAGGACAGGATGGGGTTCAGCATTCCACCCACACAGGTCCTGCCACTGTCCAGAGGGGGGGGCGGCTTTTTATAAAGCATGAATCCGCTGCAATGCTCCAAAATAGTGAGGATCGTTGGTCCATGCAGTGCAGAAAGCACTGTTGCTATGGTAACAAGTTCTGTATCATTTTGTGTGTGTTTCTGTAATAAAAAACTATATATATATATATATGTGCATTACTTTTATTAGATTATGGTACCCTCAAAAAGCATGGCTCAGCTTTTTACCTCGGAATCAACAGTTTAATTTCAGACTGGGTCGGTACCAAAATGATGATCATTATTATTCCAGATGTTTTTTTGGTGGCCTTTGTGAATTTACTGACAGTCCCAGCTCCATAGAGAGTGACAGGTGTCTACACTATTAGTGTCTACTACAATTAGTACTAATTGGTACCTCTACTGGCAGCAGAGACTGGCTAGGGATTTAATGGAGATGAAAGAAGAACCCGCTCTCCCTGCATTCTTCGCTTCTTTCCCCAAATAGAGAGGAAAACACATCTGAAATAAGTCTTCATGGTCAAAGTAAAGAAGAAAGTTTCAATATTTATTACTTGGTTTGTTCCTGAGTGGTGGCTTAATGGAAGCATTCAATCTCTGAGACTTCCAATTTGGCACTTTTCAGGTGAAATTTTCATTACTAGTCTAATTTTTTCCAGGTGCACTTCTGCAGCTGCGATGTATTGTGCCATAATTTAGCACCTGCAGTTCTTTCTAACAGCAAGAATTTCCAACCAGAAAAACAAAGGCTGGGTCCAGCCTTGATTTAAACCAATAAAATTTTTAAAAAAACAACCCCATCATGAAAAGAGCAAGAACAACATACTTTTAAAGAAGGTTTAATCAAGCAAAGGTGTTAGCAATACAATCCTCTTTGTAGATAAGCTTTAACAAAAAGAGGAAGGAATCTCCATGCATTGCATTTTAAAGGATTTTCTGCAAGGCTGTGCGTTTGCTTAATTGTTACTCCCCTTTGTAGAAAAACCTCACCCATTTGTTAATTTGTTTCTTTTCTTCTTACGCCTGACAAACAGCTCTAACCATGTTAAATTGTTTGCTTGTGATAGGGGAAAGGGTTTTTTCATTTACGCCTGTGAAGTTAGTTGAAAGTCTCAGAAACGTGAAATTTATAGCAAGTTCAAAACAGGCGAATTACACTCCAAGTAAGTGTTGGCAGCTCTTTATCTTTTCCTTGTTTTCCGTATTTAATTCCACCCTTGAAAGATGGAATATGCATCATTTCCCCATCGTCTCTCTCTGGTTCACATTGAGTGAAGTGTTTTGAATTAATTATGTTAAATTATTAATAGCTCAAGATTTGAAAACATTACAGGATTTGAGTAATGTTTTATCAGGCAGTAGCTGTGTGATAATTCTGACGTTTTCGTAGAGTAGAGTACACTTCCAGCTGATAGGTAAAAATTATGACTATATGGTGAAAGCACTGAGTTCAGTTCATTGTGAAGCATAATAAAGTAATGAACGTTTAAGCTGCATGTTAGAAAAAAGCTCCTGTTAATGAATAGACTCCAGGAGAATCAACGAAAGCAGCATTTCCCAGGTCATGTAAAATGAAATGTACAGAGATATAGAATACAAAACGGATCCATATTTGTAGGGACATGAATGGCATAAGAAGTTTTTTCTGCGTCTAATTCCTGTGATTCTCTGATACCAGATATTGTCTGATATATCACCTCTATCTGTCAATAATTAACTGATGGCTAACTTACAGCCCATTTGTCAAGGAAAATGGAAAATCCTGTTAACACTAGGCCCTCAAAACATGGCTTTGAGCTGCGAGAATTATTCTAGCATAAAGGGCCAAATACAAAGTTTATCTTCTGTTAAATCTCTCTGACATTTTAACTAGGGCTATAAAATAAATGGTCATCTAAATCAAACTGTATTAATTTCAAGTATTATTTTGAACCCATTTTATGGCTCTACAACCATCCAAGAGCATTTAAGGGAGCGGCGAGGCAGCCGACAAAAGACCCTAGAATTAGCTCTATAATTATTTGCACAGAGAAAATGGCTTCTTCCCACGGTCAGACCGCAGAGTATTTCTCGATACATTTCACCAGCCTCACGTAATACACCCTGTGGAGGAATTAAAGAGCCAAGAAATATAGGTTAGGCTCACAAGAGAGACACCAGCACTTAGCACTGGTTTCAATCCCCCCAGCGTTTGCATCCTGCCTCCCCTGCTCTGGCCGTGGCTGCCTGGGCTGCCCTGCTGGGAGCTGGGGACCCGGGCTCAGGCCTCCCCTCCAGCTGGGCAGGGACTTGGACCATTTCTCAGGAGAGCTGCCCTACCCAGGGCATTTCCCTGGGATCGACACAGTTCCTGTTTCTTGTGTTAAGCAAGCAGCTCTTGCATGGGCTGAGGAGGAACAAGAGCGGAGGGGAGCCTAACTTTCCCTAAAACAGTGAGATTTTGCCTTGCTCAGATGCGTGAAGTCTCCTGGTGGATGAGGTCCTTGTACGGAGGCGTTGGCAGGTGGTGCCTTGGAACCTGTTTTTCTCACTGTGTGGAGAAGCCTCAAGCATCCAGCTTTGAGCTGTGGTTTCCTGGAGAAGGCAGAGTGCCTAAGAGCTGTGTGTGGCGTGACCTAAATCTTCCCACTGGATCCAGACCCATCTGACTAACAAGCCTTAGTATAAGAGACAAAATATGTATACATCTGTCCCACTGTATCTAACCATAAAGGACTGGATTTCCTAAGGTATTTAGACATCTGTTGAGTCATGTAACTGCTAAAGTGATTTTCAAATGTACCTTAGCAGGTTTGACAGCCAGTTCTTATTTCAAAGAGTTATTTAGACAGCCAGCGAGATTTCCAAAGCGGTTATCTATTTTTCTGAGTATTGTACTGAAAAGCCCAGCCCAGAGTCTTTTGCAGAAAGAAAAATGATGCTATTAATATGCACCTATAACATTAAAACACCCATTCACTGTCCATTTTATAATGTATTTTATAAGTCTTCGCATCTGATTCGGCGTTCACAAGGACTCATGCAGGACTGGGCTTTGCCAAGATGATCTCCAAAAAGATCGTTCTCCAAAAGAAGCAAATGCTCTCCTCCTCTTCTAGCCACTAAGTTTTCAGATTGTTTCACCTCTTTCACTCTTGGTAGCTGGTATTTCAACTCTGCCTCCTGTCCTTTCATTGCCAGACCCTCCTGTGTGTTAGACAGTTCCCAGGGATCCAGCACCAGCTAAGCCTGAGAAGAAGGAAAACCAATAACTTACTTTTGACTCCTTAGCTTATACAGCGCCCACACTGGAGCACACTGTCCTACTTCTGACACCCCAACCTGATGTTTTTGAGGGGGAAAAGAAAAAGAGAGGAATTCTCTCAAGGCCTACAATTAAAATTTGTAGTCATGCTACATGCAGAGATGCAGGGTGCCATAGCTCTCTTCCATTTCTGTTGCTCCTTCACAGAGTCCCAAGTGTTTGCGATGCAGTCGGGATACAGGCTGGGAGAGCCGGAGCAGCCTGCTCTGCCTTTAGTTCAAGCTCTCATTGTCTTGTAATTAGCTGGAGTGAATGCATCTCCCCAGCAGCACACTGTGCACCACAACATGCTTTGGAATGAGGTGCAGGGCTGGAAATAAAAGTGTTTTGCTCAGGGTGCCAAAGAGCCCACTGTAGGTGCAACACCGAAATTCACTTATTATAATCCTTCTTGCCTAATTAATTCCATTGATACATTCGAGTTCATCAGAGTTCTGTCGACAGTCTTTAACAAAGGTTTTCTTCTTTTTCCTTTTTTTCCTTTGTTTAAACTGGAATAGTTTTATTAGCTTGTTTACTTGGGAACAACATGCCACCTTTGATTAAACTCCATGTGGATTTATAACTATGTCCTCCCCATGTTTCTGTGACCTTTACGGCACATCTGATAAAAATAAAAGGTCATGGATTCCAAAAGAACTGGTTCTAATAATAATGTCAGGCAGGCTCCCCAGAAAGTGTGTGATTTCCCTTCTTTCTTTTCTCTTTTCTTTTCTTTTCTTTTCTTTTCTTTTCTTTTCTTTTCTTTTCTTTTCTTTTCTTTTCTTTTCTTTTCTTTTCTTTTCTTTTCTTTTCTTTTCTTTTCTTTTCTTTTCTTTTCTTTTCTTTTCTTTTCTTTTCTTTTTTCTTCTTCCAATCTCTCTCCCTCTCTTTTTCTGCTTTTTCAAAGTAAGATGAAAATTAACATGAATAAAATTAATGGTTTAATTTTGCAGGAGAAAGAAGAGGGTTTACAGTGCTCCACCGGGGAAAAGGGCTTTTGTCTTTGCTGATGACCTAAACATGCCTGCCAAGGAGAAATATGGTGCCCAGCCTCCCATTGAACTGCTGCAGCAATGGATTGACCATGGCTACTGGTTTGACAGGTGCAATAAATATTAATTAGTGTGCTTGGCTACAGAGGAGTAATGATATACACTGTTTCTCTGAAGCGTTAAATTGTAGTGTTAGTCTTTTATAATTCCTCATCTTCTCAGTCACAACAGGAAAACACTCCGAGTTACACGGCTCCCTGTATAGGAAAAGGAATAAAGGCTTATATGTTGCAGTGAATTACAGCATGAGAAAGCCAAGCCTATGTGGGAGAAAGGCTCAACATGCCTTTTTCTTGTTTTTGAGAAAACACTGTCAGTATTTAAGCCAGCACACAACACTTTCAAATAAATTTTTAGTTCTTGGTTGTTAAGGACTGAAACAAAATAATTTGTCTTTCAGCAAATGGCTTCAAGGTTGGAATGCAGTTGAAGATGGTTTTCTAAAGCACAGTCAGTGTTTGGAAGAGTGTGTAATAGACTCAGGCACTTTCCTGCATGATTCATGGTAATACTGGTTGTTAGAAAGACTTCCAATTCTCCCTTTTCTATGTCTCATATATATGAACATGAGTTTCTATCGTTTAAGAGTAAGCCTACTTAATCTGCAGCTTTAAAAAAAAAAAAATCTAAATTTGAACAGGAAAAGTAAAATAGCACCTAGCCTAGCACTTAGCCTTTACAGAGCTCAGCTATTAGAAAAATGTAACCATACTTTATGATACACTTAATTATGTACACCTAAGGTATAAAGCAGCTGCACTTTAACCAAAATAATGGGCCGTTAATTAAGAACTGGTGCTTCTTGTATGATTTATTATTACTCTAGTTTGCAATTATGCTTAAACCTCTCATTAGACACATTACAGAACTGAAAATCTTGTTTTCTAGTAATGCATGTTTAACGTAGTGTTACAGCTTTACATGGCAGCCTCAGACTGTGATCCCTCTGTGCTTTTCAGGAGAAAGGCATGAAAGTTGACAGGTACTGTCTGCATTTCAATTGGAACTCCTACCTTTGTCTTTACCCTAAATCAAATAAAATAGAAGTTTCAGCTTTTCTGTAGTACAATACAGAAGAGTAAGGAAATAGAAAATGAGAAATGTGGGTGTTTTCAAATCTGATGTTTTCTCAAAACTATAGAAGGTTTCTTAATATTTTCAAAGTGAATTTGCACTTGAAACTGAAGGCATTAGATAGAATCCTTTTACCGTTCTGTACCGAACTTGGGATAGCGTGGTTGAAATGCATGGAATTTTCCTGCTCCAAAATCCCTTGTTTTCTAACAAATACAGCAGAGTTTCTTTCCTTTTAGGAACAATAAGTCTTTTCGTTGTCAGAATTGTTCATCCTCCCCTACCCTCTGTATAAGCCATGAGATGGATGTTAGGAAGAAGCAGATGGGGACAATGAGAAAACAAACTCATGCCATTTGAAATACAAAGGTTTTGCTCCTTTATATACTCAGAATTACTTGTGCTTGTGGGTGCACCTTGTCACTTGTCAGCCTGTCTGGATGAGCAATACAAGCAGAAAGAACAATTCGAGCAAGATGGTCTTCTCTGGATGAAAACAACAAAGCATTAGTTACCTGGGAGGCAGGAAGACTGGCATGGTTTTTCCCCCAATGACAGTTTATAACAAGCAAATATTTGCTGATAATGTCTGACAATATAGCCACAGGAAGAAGCAGATGAGGTAATTCCAGGTAGTATCCTTTACTGTCAGAGGGAACCATGGCTTTCTAAGGTGATTAAACTGTTGGTGGCAAAGCCATTGAGGATGCTAAATAGGAAAGATTTGCTAGTAAAAGACCCACTACCGCCTCAGAGGCTGCTTTCTGTCACACTATCTGCGAGGTAACTTCAGGCAAGGAGAAAAGTTCCTGATTTCATGCAGGTAAGAAGTCCCAAGGAAATCACGCTCCTGTGTTCTCATTATCCGTCAGCTCCTGCTCCCTGAGGAGCCTTGAACCAGTTTTGACACAGCACCTGCAGACTCAGAGATGTCAGAGCATCCTAAACAGAGAAGGTGTGACCCCAGTGAGGGGAGGATGGAGTGGGGCAGAAGTGGGCCCATGTGTTGTGTGGTGGGGTACTGGGGTGGGAGCTCTATGGGGCACATAGGGACCCTGAAGCTTTAGAGCTGGGTGACGGGGTGAAAAGTGCCTTGGTTCCCCAGACTGTGGAACAAGTAATTTTTATTCTAATAAATATTCAAGAGAGCTTTGCAGCAACTTGCCTGGACATTCTCCTTCATGGCATATTTTCATTTCTCTACTGGTCTGTCTTTCTGTAGACCCCTAAAGATCCCCCTCCAAACTGCTGGAGCCCAGCACACCGAGCTCAGACTGCCTTGAACATTCCCAAACACCTGTGTCAGAGGGAAAAGCAGATGGTGTAAACTCCTTCATACCCGAATTATCCCACACGAAGACTCCTCAATTAATTGCCAGCTGGACGTGAGTAGCTCCATCACCTTTGCACTATCCACCCACACAGGGTGAAGGAGCAGGAGCCAAGACCTAATACCTGACCTCTGGAATAGCCTCCATCTGGCAGAAGATTACAATTGAGGCTCCTTTGACGAAGCTCCCTCCATGGCATCAGTAGCACAGCTCTCTTTCAAGGGGACAGCGAACTGCCAGGAGGAATTAACAAACACGACTCATTTTCTTACAACTAAGGGTGTCATGGCTTTTAATCTCCTTTCTGGGAATTTGTTTAAAACCCGTTGTGAACCCACGGGTATACTTGTGTTTGCTCATCAGGGTTTATTTGTTTGCATCTTTCAAGCCTACCGGCGGTTTGTCTCGAATGCGCTAATGAAATGCTCGGATGAACATGGAGATGCCCTGTGCAAATGAGGTGTAGGAGGGGGAATCGCACTGCAGTAATGAGGGAAAGGAGATCTGAGCTCGGTTTTGGATGAAGAAGCCTTGCTGGCTGGAGCCACACGTGTCGCCAGCAGAAGACAGGTGTACTCCACAGGAGAAGCAGAGTAAATCTGATTGGGAGCAGTACCATCATCATTTTGTATCCACAGCACGTTCATCCCTGTGTTCATTCGTACATCTGTTGTATACTGAGGTCTTTGTGCTCCAGCAAGCCTTGAGTTATGTAAGCAGTCGCAGGTCTACACCTAATGGACCATATGTTGCACACTGGCTCTGAAGTGCCAAAATAAGGAACATGAAACAAAAAGCTGATCTGTAATGGGAGGGAAGAAATGCATGGGATGTACGGAAAGGAAAAGGAACAAACCCTGCCTTAAGATACACACTGTGAGGTGGGTAGCTTTTCCCATGATGACAGAACCCTGTTATTTCCTGATGCAAGGATAAAAACCCCCACTTGTGTGAATGTCTCCTTGTTTTGCTTTCTCTCTCATTTGTCTTCCTCCCATGTACATGAGCCTTGATTGCCTCATTTACCTGTACTGTCCCTGACACAAATTCTATTAAAAAGGTTAAATTTAAATGCAGCATAGCTCAGTCTGATTTCTTTCAGAAGCAGGTCCTACAGCCAATGGTTGAGCAGACAGTCTTATGTCCTCAATTTATTTAGTTTTAAAACTATGGCTTTTCCATGACACAGTTTTAGTGGTAGATGAGAAACTTAGTGGATGCGTTTCTCGGATGGATCACTCCTGACTTTGGAAGATTTTTCACTAAGTGGGAGGAGGCCTTTGAACTTGGTGTAAAGGAATGTGAGAGGGGAGAATTTTATAAAGGAAGATGAGATGTGTTCACTGCGTGCTTTGTAGATCACATGGATGGTTGAACTACTGGGCTGTTTGAGTCAACCAATTTGAGACAGTCATGTTCACCTCCAGGCAGAGCAAGAATCTGTGGTCCCTCCCCAGGCAGGCAAACACATGCACTGCAGCTCTCTTCAGAAGGCTTGAAGACAGAAGGCTTTCCTGACAGACTTCTCACATCCAGGCATCCCATAAGACCCAGGAGATATTACACAAAACAAAGGTCAGAATTCTGGCACGTTCTGTGCAGCATTTTCTCTTCCTGTAAATATCACACAGGTATCCTGGTTTAGTGATGAATCAGCTGTTCATCTGTCCACTGCTTGCCTCTAATCACTTCAAGGAGAAAGAAACATGTACGTGTGTATATATTTATCTCTTTCTTTCTCTCTCTATGCATGTACACACACATATAGATAAAATTATAGTTAATATAACATCATACAATAGCAGGTAGATCTGTGGATATTTGTGCCATTTTACGTAGATATGAAAAGAGTAGGGAAGCAGTCCGCCGTGTGAGACTTTCCATCATAACAGTTGTTCATCAAACCAACAGGTTTTCTTTCGTTTATCTCATTAGGACAAGCCTTTTCCCCCTCCATGCCCATCCCTTGAGAACCCTGTGGCTTGGTTAGGAGTCTGTGGCAGAGTCTAACCCAGAGTGAGCTGCAGTCTGTTCATTTTGGTAAGGGATTAAAAATGTTAACTCGCCAGCCGTGCCTGGTGAGGACAAGAGGTCTGGAGCATCGCAGGTTGCACTGCAGACCTGTGCAGCTGTTCCAAGAAGAGACTGGCAAGCGCTGCCCTGCCCTGGTGGCTGAGTCTGAGGGGGGACTTTCCTCTGCCCCCACTGGTGCTCACGGAAGCGGCTTGAAGCTACTGGAAGGGCATTCACAGGGCTTTGTACAGGCTTTACGTTGGCTGCAAAGCCTGCCTAGGAATCCGTGCAAATGCTGAGTTGCTGGGCCATTTTGTTGTCTGTGCTGCTTGTGCAGTCCCAGTTTAAATAGCGTCACCCAAGACAACTCATTTAGTACGGGTTCCAGCAGGTCTCTGGAGACAGAAGCCACAGCAGTGTCTGTGGAGCAAAGCAGTCCCAAAGATGTGCACGTGTGGGGTTTGGGGCTTTAGTTCAGCTAATAAACAAAAAAATGTCATGAAACGTGAAAATCTTGGTGGAGATTGACTGACTTCTCTACAACTTTTTATCTTCTACATCCTGTCCCTATACCCATTGCTCCTCTGTTCCTACCCTGCCAATTTTCCCCCTTGCTTTCTTTTCAACCTCTGGTTTTCTAAAAACTAACCCCCCGAGTCACACTTTTTCAATTTCAGATATAACGTTTCATACTCCTCTCTCATGTGGTTCTGAGAAGTCATAGATGTGAAACCGACGTTTGGTCCCTGGCAATTGTCCTTACCTTCTCCAGGCTGAACTCAGTGCTCAATCCCCAATGTGGACAGAGAAAATAACCTGAGCTACCTGAAAAAGGACAGTGGCAAAAGGTTTGGGTTCTCTGTAGGGCACAGAAGAAGAAGAAAAACATTTTCCCCTTACTCCTCATGTAATAGACACTATGAATCTTGCTACAGCAATAAAATATTTCAGCAGCTTCTCAAGATGTAACATTTATTATTTTTTCATGCCGTCGTACTTCTCATGAAATTATGAAGTTAAATTTATTTATATCATATTTTGAAAATTGCCAGAGCCAAATGTGTAGTCTATTTATACTTAATCTATTAATGAGAGAACTTACTTGACAGGAACAAAAATAGCAAAAGAAAAATATGTTTCAGTCCTTTCTTGGATCCTAGGTTTTGGAGAATATTGACATATAGGAAAATTTCAGATTTCTTTTTAATCCCTCATCATCAAATGGGCTATTTTAGAAGTATAGAATGGAAGAGTGCAGTGTTCTTCTGTTGATTGCAATTTCCCCCTGAGAATGCTGGTTCAGACCGTGCAAAGGACAGGAATGGGGAGACAAGATTCAGCTCAGAAACCCCTTTCTTTCCCTTGATTTGCACCTTGCCATCGAGTTCGCAAAACCTCTGTGTACACAGAGCCATAATGGAAACAGATGCATCTCTGTGGATCCCTTCATTTCCTATTTAGAGGAGGTTTGAACGTACTCATCCATCCCTGCCTGCCATGATAGAGCTTGTACAGCCTGCAGGAGATTTAGGTGTGCTTGTTTCCTCTGTCCTTCCTCTCAGTGGCCTTGTCACACACAAGCCCTTCCTTACAGGATGCAAGATGACACTCTTTGTGCTGTCCTGGTCGATTCCTCTGATAGCTACCAGGCAGTTACTGATTGTTTCTTCCCCTCAAAGGCAGCACTCAAAGGGCCCCTTGGTCTCTCACACAATCAGTGGACAACTGGGCCAGGATTTTAGCTGTATTTCTCTCTCTTCTTCTCTTGCTCTCAATTTCTTTCAGTTTCTGTGACATATTGCACCCACCACTCTTTGTTACTTCCCTTGATATCTCACCATCCCTCCGTAGTTTGAAAACACAGACTCCTGGAGGTCACTGATGAATGAACTGCACTTAAAAGTTATGTGTAAAAACAAATATTATTGTCTCTGAAATGATGGTTTCAGAAGTGTTAGTGTAACATTTTGGGAGTGCAGGTATTTCCACTCCTTACATCAGTGCTCTCAGAAAACAGCATAAGCATTTAAAAAGACAATTGAGATACGCAAACAAGACCATATCTTCAGCCCTATCACAATTATTTTAGTCCTATTACTCACTGAGTAGAGCCGTCAGTGTCAGACATTTTTAATAGCAGGAAGAAAATTCTTACCAGGAAATTAAGGTGTTTTTTTCAAGAATTAAGGACTATTCTCTGATTTAAAAGAAATTAAAACAAATCCTGATAAACAACCGAAATCACTAAAATGAGAACCTGGAACATTTTTAATAAATCTTTTCTATTGAAAAGTAGTGAAACATAATTAATTTTATCTGGCTTCTGGTTTGGGTTTTTTTCTGTTTAATTATTTTAACAAAATTCTCTGTATTCACTTACTCTGTTATTGCTCTAGTAATACCTACTGTTGTATTTCCTAGTCAGAAGTTCTTGCAAACTCAATAGTATAATTATATATAGCCTTACACCATATATTTATACATATAGCCTTATACTGATCATGCAACACACACTTTGAGTCAGAATCTTGTTTGCCTCCTCCTTGTGTTTTCATGTTCAGTTTGGGAACATTTCAGAGACAAAGAAGGGGTCTGACTGTAGAGAAAGGTTCCACTTTGGTAATTTACTTCTGAAATGAAGCATTCTTGATCAAATGGTAGCCAGCTTTAAAAAGCCATCTGCTCACATCCTCATGGCACGGTGGGGGATTTGAATGAGTCTTCCCAGGAACAAAGGGGCAACATGCGAAGCCATGAAGGTGGGTGTGACACTGGAACCGTTTCCCACAAAAGTTGCGGGTGCCCCATCCCTGGAAGTGTTCGAGGCCAGGCTGGATGAGCCTTTGTACAGCCTGGTCCAGTGGAAGGAGCTCCTGCCCACTGCAGGAGCGTTGGGACCCAGTGATCTTTAGCATCTCTTCCAACCCAAACCATTCTGTGATTCCGTGACTCTGTGAAGGACAGGTTTATTTCACAGTCCAAGAAGAGAAGGAGGCAGAAGGAGTTCCAAGAACAGAGGAGAAGATGCCTCCTGAATGCTTTGAAGGGGTCTGGTGCTTGAAATTGATAAGGAAACTGAATCACAGGACAGCATGTGGGAGCTGGGCTACTTTACACATGTTTACTCCTTGTGCAATCCTTATGTGTCAAAGCAGTGTGGTTAGAAACCTCTGCAAGTCCTGTGGGATTGCCAGATTTGGGGAGAATGGCATGGCAAATCAGAGAGCCTGCAAGTCTTGTACAGCAGTGGAGCGTTGGGTTAAGCAGTGCAAGGGGATCGGGGTCCTGAGAGCACGGCAATCCCACCCTGTGCCCCTGTCTCTGCTGGGGCAAAAGGGTGCAGAGAGAGCCTGACAAGAAGACATGGAGTTGCCAAGCACAGCCAAAGCATGAATTAACATCTACATTCATTTTATTTGAGAATTCTCACCAACAGTTAGTAGTCATTTGCAGGGGGAAGACAGTTGTCCAATAACACTGACAAGTGGGAATCTTGTGTGTCAGAGAAGAAAAGTGCATTGATCTCTCACCCGCACTCAGATTTTGCTGCCCCTCTCTCCCTGCTCTCTGCCTTTAGCCCTGCAGGTTGGGGTGGCAGTCAGGCTGTCAGACAGCACCACGTTTCAGATCACAGCAGCCACTCTCTGTCTTCTGCTTTTTTCCGTGCGTGAAGAGAGCCGTGCGATTCTCTCACAGCAAGCCATAAAGAAGCTGAACCACCAGATGGACTGGTCTAGCACCAATCATGCTGCACTTTTCTACAGCTCAGACTTCATCAACTTCTGCCCTCATCCCTGCACTCCCTCCCCCTCCCAGGGTATTAGTTTTATAACAGGACCAAAAATGTGATGAGCCTTTCAAGCCCTCTGACACTGCAGTCCAGGCTCTTTCCTTGCCCGCTGTACATTTTCAGTAGGAATTTAGCAGCAGTATTTTGGAGAACAGAGGTTCGGGTCTGTGACATGGACGTGTTTTGATGACTTGAGCAACACGTTGCGACTGTGGCAGGGGGCAGGGAGGGGAGGAAGGGGAGACAAAAGGAAGAGTTGCTCTGGGAAGAGAGGAAGGAGAATGAGTTGACTAAATAGCTGCCAGGGCTGTTTAAACACAATTTAAAAAGGAAGAAAAACAAAAGCTAGGGACAAGTACTGATTTTCAAGAGGGAGACTGCAAATTTTTAGTAAAAAGGGGATTAAATCTCTACTCTGTTAGTCTGGTGCAGCTATGGGCAGTGATGGTGGCAAAGGCACCTAAGAAAAATTCCGTAGGAAGGAGTCAGCTCCAACTCAGGAGCAGAGGGAAAGGGGCCAGCTGAGCCAGTGCAAACGTGGCTGCATGTACAGACCTTCCCCTACAGCTGCTACTGCAGGTCACAAAAGAATGGCCTTTACTGGGGAAACAGTGCCCAGCAAACTCCAGAGCCTTGGAGGACACACAAGGGTGAAGCACATTCTCCGGAACGGTGGGGTCTGCCTGTCTGAAGGCAGGCAGGAGGATGGGAGAAAGCAATTTATTCCTTTAATGTTTTTCCTCTGTCTGATTGGCAGACCAGAAATTAGGCCTGTTCCAGTAATTTCTCTGAGAATGCAAACCTTAATTCACTGTTTGTTAAATGCTTAACTACTGTCTGAGGTCATTATTTTAAACTCAAGCTGCCAGAATAAACACTGTCAGGAATCCACTTGCTTTAGAGAACAGCTTTTCCTGACAGCAGCAGAGATTCAAACAGTTACCTTTAATACCAGGCTATGAAAAACTCACCCCCCAGCCCAGCCCCTCACTTTCATTTGCAGTAAACGGCATCACCTGTCCTCCTTCTGTGCTGTGACTCTATTCTGCTTTCTGAGGCACACTTAAGAGCAGAGGGACAGCGTGGTGTGCTTTATGCTCTCCACTAAAGAGAGTTTGTGGTGGGAGAGCGGGCAAATTCATTGGGTTTGAGGTTCTGGCAAGGACATGAAAGAAAAATGAAGTCATTTTTGGTTTTGATGTAGGAAGACAGGGGTGTGGTACAAGTCAAGGACACGTTCTTGGTTGCAGCTATGGCCCCTCCTGGTGGTGGAAGACAAACAGGTCTCCCTGTCCCTTTTTTGATGGAATCTCCACAGATGCCTTCCCTAAGGAAAACAGGACAAGCATCTTTGCTCTCAAGCTCCTTTCCTCAGGACTTGACTGAGCTTTTTGAAGCAGAATTTGACTCTTTCCTGAAATCACATCCAAGCTTAAAAGCTTAGCAAACATGTATCTTCCTTTCTCTGACCATATTGACAGAAATCTGAGCCAAATTCTGTGTCAAGGATTTGCACCCCAAGGAAGTGAATGGGACTTCTGAATTTGTGCAGGAGAAAGAAAACAGTACTGTGATTATACCGTTTTTCCAATAAAGATAACCAAAAGCCCTCATAGGCATTCATTAAAATAATTTCTCAATGGCTTTCAGGGTTTTAAGCTGTGTATTAGCCATTTCCTACATTTAGGTCGTAACCAAGGTTTGTTTAATGTGCTATTCTATATCCAAAAGGAACTAAGAGTGAGAGTTTTGATGAGAAGGAATAATACTTTCACTGTAGGCAAATGCAGCATGCCCTGCTAAGCTCTCAGCTAACTTGATATATAGCCCTTTGCAGAAAAAGGGAATTGTCGCTAAATTGTTGCCTTATTTGATCCTTCAGTGGGAATAAAATTGGCCTATAATAATGAAAAAATTTAATACAGCTTTATTACAATATGCTCTCCTAATTGGTATTGATCTTCCCTGTGGTACCTGAAATGCGAGAAATTATTTCAGCAGGATTTGAGCTAACAGAAATGGGAAATGGAGAGAAAGATTGACACCAAAGAAGGTGGTGGGGAAGGGTAGGGACTGGCAGTATGTACGGCTTCAGCATCAAATAAAGAAAATTGTTGATACAAGGGGAGCAAGTATAAAACAGTCTGAGATTGAAACGGAGATGGCAAACAGCTTTAATAGAAGAGAAAAAGAAAAAAAATATGGAGTAGGGGAAAAAATTAAGAGTCCCTAAAGAGGAAGGACATCCTTTTAGTGAGCTAGCTAGGTGAACAAGCTTCAAGAATGGATTTGGTTGGGAACGTAGCTCATGTCCAGCAAGATCCAAAGAGGTGCTACAACATCCTGTTGGAAGGTCAGGGGCTCTGGAAAACAGCCAGTGCCAGAACCCCGCCAAGAAACGCCTCTGCAGGTGGCGGTGTCCTACCAAGTGGTGAGAGTAAAGGAATTCCTGAGCTAAGTTTGGCACATCTTGGCATTTTCATTTAGTTTGTCTCGCCTCCCCGTCATTCCATGAAGTTCAAAACATCCTAAACTCCACTGTGCCAAAAAACCAGAGACACACTCCTCTAATGTACTGGACAGCCCAATGGGCTGCGTACAAGATGATGTTGTTTGCTAACAATACAAGCCCAAATGTATTTACCTTGCAGCAGAGCACCAGGTAAGTAATTAATTAAAAAGCTGATACATGCAGCTTTCTTCAAATGGAGAACGGCATTAGTTCTGAAACGTAAGATTTGTAATTTAGTAAAGATATTCAGCATTCTGTGGAAAGCCTGGTTGATCACAGTTTTTCAAAGGCCTAGTCCCATCCTTGTAAACAGAACAAGGTAATAATGAGGCTCTCTGTCACTGTGTCATAACAGAACGCAGAGGGCAAAACTCCATTACGCTCTTTTGACTCCCCTTCCATCAATGTGAGCGAAAGAAGCACAGGGACCCAAACCACTCCATCAGTTTCCAGATGTGTTATTTAGTTGTTTGGTGGAAAGTCCATTCTTTTTCTGCAGCTGTGGAGGGAAACCACTGAGACAGAAGAACCCTCAAACATGAGTAAAGCGGACTGTACATAATCTTTCACAAAGTGCTATGCAGCTTTGATGTGCAGGTCTTAAACTACTTGAATGAGGTGCATTTTTTTCCTGTTTAGCCTTATTTGTGTGTACTATTCATCCACATTCTCTGGCAGTTGTGGAGCTACTTGGAAGACAGGACTGCAGCTGGTTGCTGAGTTTTGTCTCTGAAACCTTCCTGAGTTGAATTTGGGCACAGCCCAGAGTGGCATAGAATAAATCCAGTTCTCAAACTTCATTCCGTATAGGACATGAAAGGTCTGAACTATTTCTCTTCTTTGCCAGGTAAACTTCAGACTCTCTACATTATTTGTGACTGATGTGAATGCAAAAGGAGCGGGAGGAGTTTTGGCATGCACACTCAAAAAAGAGAAACCATATTTTGCCAAGAGTTGGAATAATACTTTTTTTTATATATTTTTCCCTTCCACAGTCAGTGCAATCCCTGGCTGTGCAAGTCCTTGTTTCTGGGCCCTGACATCCAGCCAACAGAGGGAGCACTAGTTTAATTATAAAACCCAATTTCCACCATGGCCAGTGTTGCTGCTGGCTGCACAGATAAGAAGGTCATTACTAAAAGCTGTGCAAGCCTTTTCCCCCAAGAACTGGTGGAGGACAAAACCTTTTCCAGTGGTACAAAAAGGAAACCTAGTGAGGAATCATTTACAAGCCATTGTGTGCATGTGGCACAAAAAAAAAGGGACACACACACACACACACACACAAATATGAAGCATTGCCCGTTAAAACAAATGGTGCCTCCCAGGGTGAAGCCCAGGCCTGGAGTTCAGCTGCTGCCCACAAACAAGCAGAGCCCCCTGAGCCAGTGCAACCTTGTATTGGATCTGGGGCCATCTGTCACCTCATTTATTAGAGCTGGTTGGGGGGGAAAAAAAAAAAAAAAAAAAAAAAAAAAAAAAAAAAGGATGAAATTCTTTGCAAAGAGTCCTTCTGGTGAATTTTGGTGTTTTTTTTTGTTTTTTCAATGAGGACTTAATTGCAAATCTTATTTATCTGGTCCATAGGGCTGTCACTCTCTGCATGGTAATGTGGCAGTAAACTGCAACTGTGAGCTAAAATCCCAAACTGAGCCAAATGAAGTTCTGCATGCTTCTTTGTTTCCTTCTTTCTAAAAAAGGTCTTTACTATTGTTTTCACAGGCAGTCGTTCTTGGAGATTTGATCTCCTTAATATTTTTTTCATGTTCAGGGTTTACGTGCCTGCATCTTTAACTCAGGTTTATTCTTTCCATAGTTCTGAAGAAGAAATTAAACGCATCAAATCTATACATATGTATCTATAGATACAGCTCCTAAGAATTGTGTTTGTATGAAATGGGGAACTTTTAATGAGGAAAATTCTCTGGTCCTGAAATCTGCATATGGCCAACACCGAGCAAAAGTTGGGTTTTATTTGGATTTGCAGTCTTTCAGAAAAGCCTTTCCTCCTGCTGACTAGAGGCTTATATCTCTGTCTTCTCTAGTGAAACTTTTCCAGTCTTTCCTGTCTGTTAAGGCTGGCAGAGCCCTTAAAAATACCAGGAAAATATATAACGAGAGGGAAAAATGGGGAAGTCACAAACAGGGGGTTGATAATGTAGGAAGCAACACCCAAAACCAATGAAAATAGCGGAGAAAGCCATATACAGATTAAAAAGAGAGTAGTGTTCATGCTAAACTTTTATTTCCTTTTATCACTTAGTTCTTCAAGTTGATTCCCTTTCTCGTATGTTTTGATTACAACCATATTTATTCTGTTGACTGATCTGACTTAGAGCTTCTCTGGCTTGATTGTCTAGAAAAATGATCAAAGGGCAGATGTTTTTAACTCTGGAAAGTTTTCTTTCACACACATTTATCACTCTCCCTGGAGACCAAGGGCACAAGGAATGGGGGCTACATCCAAGCTCACTTTATCACCAAAGGATTCCTAAGAACTGCACGTGCTTCTAAACAAGATTTGTCTGAACTTTTAACTGACAGGCTAGAGCTGCTGTTTGGTATCAGTGTATCCAGCTTCCTGCTGATAAACCTGAGCTCTAATGTGGTGCTTTGAAATATCAATACAGATGTACTTTTAAATTTTTTCTTCTTTTTTCAGTATTTTTAAAATCTTCTCTTTACTCCATTTCTCACTTTGCTTCTATTCCATTACAGTTTTGGGCAACAACGTACATGGATAACCAAGGAGTGGCTGCTGTTTATGTAAATCTTCTTACACCTTCCCTAGAAAGGATTTTCTAGCATGCTTTCTGGGTAGCATGTTCAGTTTGAAATAGCTACATGTAATGCATGTATTTCTGTGCCTCTGTAAAGGCGTAAAGAGAAACCTGTATTCACAAGGGGGAAAAAACAGGGGTGGAGGGTGGGGGGAAGAGCAGTGGTGAGTGAAAGAAGTTTGTAAGATGCTTGTAGCGCTCCTGGATCTGAGCGTTCTCCTGGATTTCATCCCTTTTACTGAGAGGGATGAAATGGCCGTGCAGTTCAGATGAAATGGCCGTGCAGTTCAGATGAAAAGGCGGTGCAGTTCAGACGAAAAGGTGGTGCAGTTCAGATGTCCATCTGAAGCTGTGCTGCCCCAGCACGGGGAGGACGGGGCTGCTGAGGCTGTCCCCTGCATTCTGCTGTACTTTGGAAATGGTCAAAGGCAAGGAAGATCAAGCTGGTGGGCCAGGTCTTTCAGTGCTAGGCACCAACCCAAAGGAATGCAAGAACACCAGAACCCGGGGCTAGATTTGATGAGGCACTGCTGAACACTGTGGGCAAATCTGAAAACACATTTGTGCCAGCCACCCTCACCTCTCATCATTTCCCACTGTCAATATCTTAGTACTTTTTTCGCAGAAAAGCAAACTTACAGGAGCGTGGAGCTCAGAATGAGCTATGAGAAAGTCTTTAAAAAAATCCAGACATATCTTGCAAATACCTCAGATTCAGAAAAGCATCTGATTTCGAAAAGGTTGGACAGTTACCTGGCAATTGTTTGATACCTTGGAATTTGAAGACTGCAGGTTTCTTAAAAGCACATTACATCAATATATTATTTAGGAAGCAGTGCCATCCCTAGAGCACCCACCAGCTAACTTTCCAATAAGAACAAAAAATGTTATGAAGCTGAATACCCCAGCCTTTCACCCAGGGGGGCTTCTTGCCGAATGTGGACTTTCCAAGCTGCTTCCAGCTTGCAATCATTTCTAACCAGCCTTGTAATTTTTACTCCTGTAAGGCTGCCTCATGAATCCTCTTTGCTCCACATAAATAGCTAGTGTGAGAGGTTAGCACTCACATACAACATTTTGTTCTTTGCCACCTTGTCTGAACCCTGCCGTTTCAATCGGCAGCCACCGGCGGAAAGTTTTTGATCAAAACTGAAAATCCTCACATTTAAGTGGAGTTTGTTTTGTGGAAGTTGAGGGAACAGGCTGAGGAGTTAATACACCCACTCATCATCTAACCTTGACACTGGCTCACTTGTACTTACAAGTGAATAAAACTGCATCATTTTCTGCTAGTTTCTGGAGGTTTTGAGACCATTGGTCCTGGGATTTACTTTGACACTCCAGCTGTCACTAGTGTACTTGTGTGATTATTGTACATAATATTGATTTTGAAAGATTCATATTCTCTGGGGTTTTTTATTGATTGGTAAGGAGTGATTTTATTGAAGGCAGAACAAGTACCTCCAGCTATTGAAGGGACATGAAAGTTAATGCAACTATGAGTGTAGAAAGTCTACTGTGTCCTTCGTGATAAAGCTGTGGACAGTCAAAGGTGGTACACAGGGAACTTTCCTTCCACACTGTGAAGGTAATGAGAGAATCAGCTAATGATTTCAGGCAAATCCTCAAAGCCTCGGAGCTTCTAACAGTAAAAAATGTTATGAAAGATGCACTGATGCTTCAGTTTTTTGCTTGTTTGATTTTTAATTTGGTGAGTCCAAAATACGCTTAGATAAATGAAATTCTGCCCTTCGAACATACATTGTACAGTGCAAAGTCAAAAGTGCTAATGGTAGTGCAGAAATGAGGTGTTCTGTCCAACTCCCTGTAAGCTCAATTTCATTTCACAAGTCATTACTGCTAGTCTGCTCTGTGTGGTTTCTGAGACACTGTCACCCAGTCATTTATTGTATAATAATAAGCAAAGCCTGTATTTGATGTTTTTCAGAGCTTGCTTTGAACTGTTAAATGGTCAACAGCTACCACACAACAGAAAGGCCATAACTTACCTGTGGTTCATGTTTCAAAGGGAAAGAAACTACTTGGTTTTAACTTAGTGACGCTGCCTGGGAAATATTCAGTTAAACGTGTGAGCTCTGTAATACCCTCCCCTGCTGAGGATGAGGAGTCAAGAAACACTGCAACCACGCAGCCACTTTCAGTCATGTGTTAAGCAAAACCTCTCTGGCTCTGTCAAGAAGGCGTGTCCAGTAGTTGAATCATCTAAAATAGGAGAGAGAGTTCATCTCGTTTTTGGTAGTCCTGGCAGTGGAGCTTAACATCATGCAGCAACGCAGGAAAAGACCAGCAGCATAAGGAAAAATTACGTCTGAAGACAGTTTGCGTCTGCAGGCAAGCTCACTGCTGAGAAATGAAAGCGGGCATGTGCAGTTTGTAAAGGTCTAGAGAGCTGCTTTTGATGAATGAATAATGGGGCAACATCAAAAGCACATTCTTCGAAATTATGGAACACCTGACAGAGGTTCCTGCGTTTTGGATGTTTCACGGTATTCGAGAGAGATTTTGTACAGAAAGTGAGGTGACATGGTATTCCTAATTCAGTGATGAGCTGTACTCTACTGAGCAAACAAACTGAAGGTAGCGGGCCCTCAGCTCACCATCAGACTTGTGTGCTGCAGGTCAGAGATTTACAGAAGAGTTTGGGTTGGAAGTGACCTTCGAAGATCAACCAGTCCAACCCTCCTGCCAAGGAAGGGACAACTTTAACCAGAGAAGGTTGCTCAAAGCCCCATCCGCCCTGGCCTTGAACACTTCCAGGGATGTGGCATCCACGACTTTGGGCAACTTGTTCCAGCATCTCATCACACTCATCGTAAAGAATTTCTTCCTTATATCCAATCTAAATCTACTCTCTTACAGTTTAAAACCATTCTCTCTTGTCCTGTCCCTACAGGCCTTGGTAAAACTCTTTTTGCATTGAATAGCTGCAAGAAGATCTCCCCAGCACATACTTTTCCCCAGGCTGAACAACCCCAACTCTCAGCCCTTTTACACGAGAGAGGTGTTCTAGTCCTCTTATTTTTTTTCTGAGATTTAAACAGGAATATTCCCGGAAAATTATTTTCTCTGATTTTCTTTTCTCATGTCTTTCAACTATTGTGTCTTTTCTAACTCTATTTTTTTCCTCTATTTATCACCTCCACCAACAACCCGGTCTCCTTTAAAGAATGGAGTCTCATTTCTTCTGCTTCTAAAATGTAATAGCATTCTGTGGTTGCAAGGGAAGCATTTCTCTGGAAAGGAAAGATGACAGATACTGGCAGACTTCAGAGGCAGATATACACGGGTACAGCTATTGCTCTTCCTGGTGGCTTGATGAGTTATCCCAGGTGATAGCTCTGGGACTTTTTGGCAAGGTGATAACTCTATCACAGTGATGACATTCTTCTACTTGTGCTTTAAGTCCTTTGTCTCATCCAGGGTAAGGGTGAACCAGCGTGGGCCTGTGACTGGAAATCCACCACAAGTATTGCCATAGAGACTAAAGGCTACCACAGTTTTGCAAAAAGGCAGTTCCTCGAGATTTACTGGTTCTGGACTTTGATGGCGGAGTAAGAGTGACAGTGAAACTCCCTGGGAATCTATCACTGGATTCTTGAGACCTTCTGGAAAATACTCAGTCACTCTTGTAGCCGTTGAACTAGGAGAACATCTCGGGTCATCTAGCACAGTCACGCAGCAAAATGTGGTAAGACATGCAGTAGGGCTTAGCAGGGAACCTTCAGCTTTTGAAATGCTACTGAGAAACCAAGTCGGTCTTACCTGTCCAAGGGGAGATGTGCTTTGTCTCACATGAGCTTCTCGTCCTTTTCTCTGGAGTTTAGCAGCTAGGCCAGGAATGGTCTTGAAAAAGTGTCCAGGTTGGGGTAACCATCTCCACAGAGTATCTCAGGCTCAGTGGTTCAGATGAATGTACTTGCTTTCTTCTCTTTTCTGGGGGAAAATATTTTTTAAAAGTAAAGAAAAGCATCCTGAAAACCCCAAATAAAATGCCTTGGAAAGGCGGTGTATTACTGTGGAAAAAGCAAGAACACACCAAAGCTGGAGCTGAATGCACACCAGTCAAGAGGCAGTCAGAAGGGCCTGTGTTCCTATGCCAGCAGGACAGAAAGGGGTGACTCTGGGGCCCATGGTCTTTCCAGGGTGACACCACTGAGGGAGAAGAAATGCAATTTACTACTCAAGGCTTATTACAGACCTTTCCTCCTAGGTATGTCACCACTGCAAGCTGGCAAGGACAATTACTGGGTAGAATTACTGGGTGCTGCATTGTTTTATTAAAGTGTTTCAACCAACGTAATCCGTTCTGGCTTTTAGAGGAAAATGAATGTCTCCAGCCAAAGTTTTCCGTTTTGCACAAGCACAAGGTTCATTTGCATGGTTTAGCTGGCAACATGCATGCTCCTGGTGATGAAATCCTAGCTGTGAAACTCCCACCATTACAGTGCACTGTAGCCGGTAATGGTGTCCGGGTGCGCGTGTCAAGAGCAGTCTCAGGCATGTCCATGTGCTTTTTCATCCTTTTATTGATTCCTCTGCACCTAAAAAGCCACAGCTGCTTCCATTTCTGGAGCTGCACTGTAGTTCTTCTTTTAAAACAGTATGACACAGTTCAGTAGCTGGAATGTGCTGCAGAGCTGGGACTGCTAGATAGCTTGTTTTTAATTTTCACCACAGGAAAGAGTAATGTGTAACTTCTCAGCAGAGTAACTGTCACAAAGAAAGAGGATAGAATAAAAGGCATATTTTGGCTCATGTCAAGATAAAACTGAACAAAAA
>VZRN01002121.1:1283284-1352110 GCA_013397935.1 Dasyornis broadbenti
AAAAAAAAAAAAAAGTGTGTTTCAGTGCTAAATACCGTACAAACATACATCTAGGAAATAAAACTGACAAGTGTGGGTAGATTTTACAAATACAGTGGCACATGTTTATTCTGGGAGCATTGGCATTGATTTTCCCCTTAGGGAACTTAATCAGCAACAAGCTCCCTCACCTGCCATGAGACACATGCCCGTCACATCCTCTGCTATGTCAGTGGGGCATTATCCTTCCACTAAACTGCAAGGAACTTCGCTCTTGTGGCATCAAAATGAGCTGTTAATCGCAATGTATCATTCAGTTTCCCAATAAGGCCATCTCTTTTTTCGATTTTACATCATTAGTGAACATATTTATCCTCTTCTAGGAATAACCCTCCAGGCTTTTTAAACACACAGGCTGATGAGGAGGCTATTCTTTCCCTGTACTTATCCCACCCCCGAGCTGGAGTCCTGTACTTCTGCCAACATTTCAAGTATAGGACAAAATCTCAACAAAAGCGGGCTTGTGATCTGCTGAGACATAAGAGTCAAATTCAGCACCAAATTTGCGGCAACAGGTATTTTTTCCAGTGGCTGTTTACTTGATTTTGCTGTTGGGAGACACCATCACTGGGATGAATGTATGTCAGCCAATTAGCAATATTGGATTAGGGCACAGAGCAAGGAAATTTTGTAGTAGATCTGCTGTTCAACACTGGGAAAGGTACCTCACAACTCTGGGGTTTATTTCCTCAGCACGAAATGGCAACACTGATGCTAAGCCATCCTGTATCATAGACAGTTTGTGTACGATGAGGGTACCTGTATTGCTTTATAGGCTTTGAAATCTGGGAGGAGGAGAGGAGAAGACTCTGGAAGGACTTTGACAAGCACAGTTTGTCCTTCTGCAGCTTTCAGAGCACCACAATATATTTTTACAAAAGGCCCGTTTACATGAAGCTGTCTGGAAACATTTTCAGCACAAATGTTTATCTAATGCAGGTATGGTGGTACAGCCTCTGGATTTTAAACGCGTATTTTAAATGGAAACAACATTTCAATATCTTCAAATAGCAGCAGGATGCTGGATAATTTACATTGTGCCTCATGCAGGCACGTATAAAATCCAGCACCCTGAAACTGTGCCTGCCACACGCTGAGCGCTAAGAACTTCCTTGTGTTTGTAGCGTGTTTGAGAGGAGAGACTGCTAAACTCACCGAGCAACAGTGCCTTTCTTGAGACAGAGTTCATCCTCTCTAAAGGCTTGGGAACAGATGAAGCTGAGCTAATCATCAAGAAACCCTCTAATCTCTATCATTACTTAGGTTTTCATGTTAGTCATTGTGACAGCTTTTCCCCCTTGTCGTCAGGGGGGCAAAGCAGTGGCTGGCGCTCTCTGGCGAGACCGGAGCCGTTTCTGGCAGGCTGAGCTTTGCCAAGTTAGTATTCAGGAGTCATAGGCAGGCAGCGAATGGAGAGACAATCTCAGAACGGTGTCGCGAAGGGCCTGGCACGAAGTGGGGCTTATGTCGCATTCCTCTTGGCTGGTTGTCAAACAAAGGTAGAGCCGGCCGCTACCAAAGGGTGTTAATGTGCAGAGAAACACAAAAATAAACCTGCTACTTAGGGCACTAACTATTACAGGCAGAGAAATAATACAATAAATCACTGAAATGAAGAAAGAGTGGCAAGAGGCACTGAAAGCTGAGAGATGTTTTGTCACTAAATTGCGGCATTAATAGCGCTTTGAAGCTTCACATTTAAATTGCCTGTTTCTGACACTCAGAATGCACATTAGGAAAATGATGCTTATTTTATAGGTACTCATTAAAAGGAAGGGGATAAATAAGATGGAGTTTTAAACGATAAATCTCTTTCATAACGAACAACCAATAAGAATGTGTGGGGAAGACAAATAAATGGACAGCGAAAGAAAGGTTTTTAAAATTTTTTTGTAATCTGGGGTGTAAATGAGCAACTGTCTCATCTGATCTAGCATAAGTCATTTTTAAAAGGTCTGGGTATGATCATGAATGCAGGAGATACTCGTCTGTTACTTGGTAATGAAGAAGAGCTAGAAACAAAAGAAAAGGTTGTTTCTTTTCCTTTGCAATAATTCAGGCATTGTGCAATTATACTATTTGTCTCTTCTGTACATGACTGCAGTGCTACGCGTATTTCCCCACCTACAGATACATCAGCTTTCCCCAGCTAACAAGGCATAACTCCAGATTGCCTCTGAGGAGCCTGTATGACAAATTCAAGGAAAGAAGCAGAAGGAACTTATCTCTTTGGCATTTAGGCTTACTGGAAAGGTCTTTCATGATCACCTGTGTAACTTCCCAGCACTCATTAATGGCTGCCCAGTAGCCTGCTGCTGCTTGACTATTTGCACAGCATCTGCATTTATCTAATCTTTATTTATTTTTTAAAGACCGCAAAGTTACAGCTCATTTGCAGTGCTTCAGGATTTGAGTATTAAACAAAAATGCAAATACAGCAGTAAGCCCTTAATGAGATGTATCCAGCTCTTTTTTTCAGCATTAACTCCATTCTTTATCCTGCTTGAGCATCCACAGTATAAACAATCCATCAGCTCCAAAACTTCATTTTATTATATCATCAGCTTCTGCCATATATTTTACAAGTTTAAATCCTAATTTTATCCATAATAAGAATAATAATGACGTTTCAAACTGGCATTTATTGTCCAAAGGAAAACAGCTCAGACACTGTAACAAACCATCTTTTCTTCTGCACCTTGAAGGGTTACCGAGCCGAAATGCAATGTTACACACTTCTGGGTTTGTGGTGCTTGGCTGCAACTTTGCACTAACTTGAAAGATGATAAAGTCACAAGGTAAGGGAAATGCTAGTTCCACACACTTTTGGCCATAAAAGGAGGTCTGCTTGAGGCAATTTAAATACCCTGAGGAAAATTCATGCCTTTGGATGTATATGAGCATACACCACATTTCAGTTTCTAATTTTAATCTTCTAATGATATAAACCAAACTTTTGCCTCCAAGGGAAGGAAACATGATTCTCTGATTAATACTGCAGTGTGGATAAAACCCTCAGGCCTGGGCCACTGAATCGCTTGTGAGGAAACCTGTGTCTCACCCTAGGAGTTCTCCTTAGCTTCAGGGTGTGCAGCAGCTCTTCCCTAGAGCTGTCAGAGAGCTGCTTCACCTCCCTCATTTTTGGGCTGGATTCCCATGGGTAAGGAGCAGGGATGAAAGGGAGTACTTACAGTCCTAGTATTTTTTTTTTCAGTACCAGTATTTCAGTACTAGTATTTACTGTTTTGTCTCTGCTGGCACACGAACTGTTCTGGAGAGAAGAGTGTGAGGTTCTGGTCGCCCATAAATGCAACTTGTCAGGAGCATCAGGGGTCACATCCTCTCCTCCTCACTGCCAACAGCACCCATCTTTTTCCATCACTTTGATAGCAGCGTGAGAATCATCCCCAAGGTAGTTTGCTGCCACTGCTGCAGAGTCACCTGTGCCCAGAAGGATGAAAATCATTCATGTCAGGCTTTCCCAGCATTTCCTCTGGTATTTTGTGGTCTGCAACAAGGACTATCAATCTCTCCACCAGCTTTGGGAGATCAGGTCTGTCCCTGATCATATTGATAGTCCTCATTCTGCTGCTTTTTCCCCTGCCAAATTAAGACATGAAAAACAAACTTTGGAGCTGAAAAAATAATGAGTGTTCCATGGATGCCTCTATTACAGCAATGACACCAGTTAAGCTTCTATGCCAAAGTCAACTCCACTGTGAGCTACAGAAACCCTTCCTTTTTCCTCAGAAAATGTGCCTGATTCAGTCTCAGCTTAATTTTTTAAAAACTGCAGCCTCTTTCCTCCTGTCCCCTCTATGCCTCATGCTTTAACCTGCAGGTTTGTGCCTACTGCAGTTGCGATGAGCAGGCTACACCGTGTGGGGTGCATATTGCTCTGAGTGCCTCTCCGCAAATTTCTGTTTACATTCATTACAAGCAAAGGCTACAAGGCTCTACAGGTTTTTCTTTGCAATTTTAAAATGTGTTCATACAAGTTACCGAATTTTATGCCCGGGTTGGCTTTGGTGGTTAGTGTGTTTACTTGAGGAACAGAGCCCAGAACTTTGTCACTCTGACAACTTTTGCAGCATCTTTGGTGTCTTGCTTGGGAAAGAACAAGGTTTTGCAACATCGATTTGTTGGTCTTAAAATCGTCGAGACAAAGACTTCATTGATGCATCAACAATAAAGTTGATAACATAATATATATGCTAATATAATAATATCGTAAATATTATAACATAAGTAATGCAATTAAGATGGTAATGTAACACAGTCCTAGGGTTTTTAATCTCCACCATTCTCTTTGGATGCTACAATGTTTCTGAATTTTCAGTGTAGAAAATTTCATAAGTGTCTTGTCTTTATTGCTCCTTCGTTTGCTCTAAAGAATTATCAGCTTCACAAACTTCTTTGTAGCTCCCAGTGGAACTAGCACAATTATAAAGTTGTGCCAAATTGGCTTCTTAGCAGAAGGTATCTATTGGAAGAAAACAAATCTCTACGTTAGATTCCATCATGAACAAACAAATCGTTTTAATTGGCTGCGTAATGAGATGGCCTTTTGTGGAATACGTACTTGGAAAGTTGAGTGTTACAGTGGATCTCCTCAGAGCTGCACGGGATGATGTAAAACTAATTGTAAGCAATACAGCATGGCTGTGTTTCAGCTTTTGAAATGTAGATCATTCCTGTATTGCTTTTCGTTACCTGTTCAGCTGGTTTTATTAATTTATCATACTCTAAATTCCCACTATTTTAGAATGTTATGTACTTGGGGTTTTTATTTGTTTAAGAGAAAATGGTTAAGTGATACACTGCAGTTATAGGTCAGCTTCATCTTAAAATAACTTGTATTACACCAATTCCTGAAACATAGCTGATCTTAGACAGCTTCAGGGTTTCTAAGATATTACATTTAGGCTGCTTAGTTCTGCAGCAACCTTTCTTTCTGTGATTGCTTTACAGATTGTGCCAGCCAATGTCTTTCTGGTAGCGGAGCAGGGAGAGTTCTTACCTTCGTGGTTATGGGATCCAACCCCGCAATAACTTCATAACCCTTTGTAAAAATCTTTCTTATCCCCTCCTTGTGGTGGGCATGGCTGGTGCGCACAGCAGCAGCATCCAGCCCCACAGCACAGCAGAAGTGGAAGCACACACACAGGGGCAAATTCCCCAGCTATTCCCAAGGTCACAGATGTGGGCACGTGCATGCAGGTTGGACTGAGTGAGAGGAGGGTTTAAGGATGTTATTGGAAAGTCAAAAAATCCCATCTGTCCTGTGATTTTGTTGCTGAGGCAAGCAGTAAGAATTTCTTGCACAGCTGTGTGCTTCAGCCGTGTTTTTCATAGGGAAGCTGAACAGAGTAGATTGGCTTTGAGTTACAAAACAAGTTCAATAAATGCATTTCAGAGCTCCTGTGCCGTTGTGTGGCAGGTAGCTCTTACTGAGCACTCTTTTCGCTGCCCTCAAGCTCACGGAGATGGTCACATGGCAACATGGCTAGAGCTTGAGAAGAGGTCACAGAAGAAAACCAGAAGAGTCCTTGTAGGATGCATGGGAACGTTTTAACTGTTCTCCAAAATCTAACCACTACGGGTTTTTTGTCTTGCTAGGGTTATTTTTCTCATGAAAAACTTTGCTGCTGTTTTGTGCAATTGTACTCCCTTAAACGTTGATTATGTAAAGCATATCCACACATGCTCACACACCTACTGCTGTTGAGATCCCTACCACGTAAAAGGTATCAGCACCAGCCCTGCAGTGGGTAAGCACGGTTCCAGAAGGCATGACCACAAATTATTTCTGAGGTAAAGGCTTAGAAATGTCAACATAATGAAAATGTGTCAATGGAATTAAACATCGAGTCGTAATTTTAATGCAAGTATTCCATCCAATTTTTTGAACATTTTCTTAAGCTATCACATTTCTCTTTTCGTTAGGAACAATGTATCAGAATTTGTGTAATTTCTGCTTCACTATGTGTTTTTTGAACTTTTCTATACTCACTTTTAATATCTAGAAGATATCACCCCTACTTGGACTTTCTTGCCTTCTCAAGGAGCTGCTGTTTAACATTAAAGAAGAAAGTGGAAAAGGTATCTTTGAGTCAAGAGCTTTAAGGTAGATCTTTTAGATCTTCCACTCCAGTGGCACCAATCCAGCGAGACAGTCAAAAATGGACAGCTGGAAGCACATGAATGGTCCCCTTCACAGGAAAGACAGGCAGGTGGTGTTTGTGTCTGGGTGCTCAACTGTAGCCTAAGCTGATGTTAACAACAAATTGTTATTTGTGGATATTTTAGTGCTTTGTGAGAAATGGGATTGCTTTGCTTGCTTCACACTGGTGCAGGAATTGGCTTGAAGAAAAGAAAAAGGGGGTGGGGCAGAACCCACAACAACAACAACAACAAAACACTACTGTAATCTTCAATAGCACCTTTTAAATAGACAGCTCAGAGATTAGGTGGGCGATAGAAGTGAGCAACTTTTATTGCTTTCAAGTTGCTCCAGGGTCAGTGGGCTGCAGACTGCTGTGTTGGTCGGGCTGTGCTTCTGCTGTATTTGACTGCTACCTCTGGTGCATTTGTTTGGGGGTGGGGGGGAAGCCAGAGTTTCCGCTGTAGGGTGTTTCAAAGGCACAGTGTTCACCAACATTAAGTATCTCTCCAGTTTTATTTCAAAAGTAAACACCTCTTCCTGTGGTAACTAAATGCAGTATCTGTCATCATCTTTATCATTCAGCTGACACTTGCCTTGACCTCGCCTCCTCAAGCGTCCAAAGTTTGTACTTCTCCCTACCCACCACAGATCTCAAAGCCTTTTGCAAAACTTCAGCTAAGCTTCTTGCTTGACAAATGCATCCATGCTCATAAATGACTGGGACACGGGACTGCAAGGGATACTAAGCAAGTTTGCAGATAATACAATACTGGGAGAAGTGAAGCTGTTGACTCCCTTGAAGGCAGGGAGGCCCTGCAGAGAGACCTCGACAAATTAGAGATGGGCAATCACCAACCACGTGAAGCTCAAGCAGGGAGCGTGCTGGATTCTGCACCTGGGACGGGACAATCTTGGATGTACAGGCTGGGGAATGAGAGGCTGGAGAGCAGAGCTGTGGGAAGGGACCTGGGGGCCCTGGTCAATGGCAAGTTGAATGTGAGCCAGCAGTGCCCTGGTAGCCAGGAGGGCCAGCCTGGGCTGTCCTGGGGGACATCAGGCACAGCATCACCAGCCGGGCAAGGGAGGGGATTGTCCTGCTCTGCTCTGCACTGGGGCAGCCTCACCTCGAGTGCTGGGGGCAGTTTGGGGTGCCACAACATAAAACAGACTTTAAACTATTAGAGAGCAGCCAAAGGAGGGCCATGAGGATGGTGAAGGGGCTGGAGGGGAAACCGTATGAGGAGTGGCTGAAGTCACTTGGTCTGGTCAGGTTCAGCCTGGAGGAGACCGAGGTCATTGCAGTTACAATTTCCTCATGAGGAGAAGTGGAGGGGCAGACACTGATCTCTTCTCTGTGGTGCCCAGTGACAGAACCAGAGGGAATGGCCTGAAGTTGTGCCAGGAGAGGTTTAGGTTTGATGTTAGAAAAAGGTTCTTCTCCCAGAAGGGGACTGGGCCAGGCTCCCCAGCGAAGTGGTTACAGCACCGAGCCTGACAGTTCCAGAAGTGTTTGGACAACGTTCTCAGGCACAGGGTGTGACTCTTGGGGATATCCTGTGCAAGGCCAGGACCTGGACTTGATGATCCTTGTGGGTTGCTTCCAACTCAGCATATTCTGTGCTTCTGTGATTCTGTGAATATCAAGTTGCTGTCTTGCTGCTGAAGCTGAAGCTGGACCCTGCCTGGGACACCTGGGCACTTCTTGATCTCAAAAGATCCCAGTACAGCAGCAGTCCCTGTAGCATGCCCAGCAGAGGCAGAAATTAGAAGAGCCAGAAATCTAGGAATTGGTACCCAAGATCTGTTCCGTATGAAATTACATTTACGGGTCGTTTGGGTGTGTTTGCATGAATCAGATACGTTTGAATTATTTACGGGATGTGGTGGCTTCAAAGAACCTCATTAGAGTAGAGTAGCATGTCTTAGGACCTGAAAAGGCAAGCTCTGCTCCTGCAAGTAATTACAGCTCTAATGAACAAACTCAGGATAGTGAAATGCATAAACAGATTCTGTGGGATCAGTGCACAGAACATATTTTCAAGTCCAAGGAGCAAGGCAGTGTAATAGCTGTGAAGCTCTAAAAGTATTAGTGGCAAAAGAAATAACAGCACTAAAACTTTATAGTGCAATATAGTCTGTTCAACATCAAAGAGGGAAAGTGTCTTTTTCAGTGTGAATTAATAGAAACCCAGTATTTACTCACCTACAATAGAATTCAAACATTTGCAGAAAATACTGTATTTTAATTTTATAACAAAATGCATCACACTTAGCCTCTGTGCTGCTGACACACCCGTTATCTCAAGTTCTTTGTCTTCATTTCAGCAGCCACAAACTCTGCCATAAACCTTAAGGACTTTCATATTCCATAATTCAGTTTATAGCAGCTTCAGTTACTATAAGAAGTGTCCTTATAAAAATTACATCCAAACACTCCCCACATATTTCTGCACCATAAATTCCATATGAATTCACTCATTTTTAAAGTCAATTCAAGATTTTTTGATCAAGAGTGCAGATTCAGCCTGATAACTTCAAGTTAAACCGTGTTATTTCTGTGCTTTAAGTATCATTGCTGGCTATAAAAATTGTAAAATAAAAACTTAACCGAAAATTCTCCAGGGAAGTGTTTGAGTCAGAATGCAGTATGTTCATGTGTAGCTATATTGCCTCTACTCTGGTGACAGAAAGAAAAATATGTTATTTTTTTTTCAGGAAACTGAATGCATATCTTTCAAAAATCTCACAGGGAACGGGCATTTATAGAACTGAGCTGCCATTTTAAGATGGGTACTTTTTTTGTTTACTTTTGACTGCCACCAATAACAAGGATTCCAGGCAGCAAATCTGATCCTATAGTGGGTATTTCACCACTTTCATTCTTGTTGGTGTCTTAGACAGTGTTCGTGAACTTCTGTTGAGATACTAAGGCTGAAATTTGGACCAGTTCTGACGATTAAAAACCCTGGTCCTAAACGTCTCATGTCTGTAAAATACAGCCATACTGGTGATCAAAAACCCCTCAGCTGTAAACCTATTTACTTATTACTGTTCCTAAATCCCTGCAGGGGGGAAGAGAAATGAAAGATATTATAGCTTTCTCCCTCTTTATTCTTTTTTTTTTATTTGTGGCATGTCTGACCTGCACCTCAGCCCTTCAGTTTTGATTTCACTGTGCACCATTTACTACGCACAGGTAACTGCAGCCTACCTTGTAATCTCCCAATCAAAATCTAAAGACCCTCTGTATGTCAGGGATAGTCTGTTATTAAACCCCAACATTATTAGTTTTTCTTTCCTTTTGACAACAGGAATAGAAACGTGTCAGCGAGAGAAACTCCTCAATTATATGGATTTTTTTTGAAGGGCAGATCTGAGCCTTCCGAACCTTATCCTATTTTTAACAGTTTGCTACAAATAGGGAAGAAGTGGCCTGGCCGGTTGCCAAATCCTCCAAATCCAACTTAAACACCCATTCTCTGGCTTTGTCTAGACTAGGGTCTGCAGGGGATTCATTTGCAAATGTTTGCTCACCCTTTTTAACCCGTGTGAAAATTCAGGCACTTGGAAGGCAGTGACAAATACCGATCCGACCTGTCCACTGCGTCCCAGATGTCCATGGCCCTGGCCAGCCCCTGAAGCAGTGGCTGTGGGGGCACTGGGTATCAGTGCCAGACACCAGTTCCTTGCTCCTGTGCAGCTGGAAGCACCACAGCGGTGGATGTTTGTCCCTCGGGGTGCAGCGTTAGCTCAGGGTACCGCTAATCTGGTCCAAACCAAGCCAGCAGATGGCACTTGAGGCAGAGGAGGAGCACGGAAACCTCTGCACGTGACTCAGTCAGAATATATTCCTGGTGTGGTGTCTGTTCGATCAGCTTGGCAAAATCCATAGACCTTGGTGAGGGTCTTCTCTGAGGCAAACTGCAGCACTGTGCCTGGAGCAAATATTTGAGGGGGAAAAGCCCTCAAAGGACATTGGGGGCACGTACAGGCAGCCAGGGATGTGAATCAGAAAAAGTGCACAGGGGCCTTTGTCTTGCTGTCTCAGGGATTCATTTGGGCACCCCTCACGCAGAGCCAGACTTCGGGTCTGCTGAAAGTCACGATCAAAGCCTGCAGGTACCCAGCTTGTAGCAACTGGAAACGTTGGGCTGAAGGTCAGTTTCCGTGTTTTACTTTGAGTTTCTGGTCTTCCTCTTGAAAACATGTCCCAGTTATTAAATTCTTATCACAAGCACCTGGTCCCAAATGTTACAGGCTGTTTACAGCCTCTAACCAGCACCACTGCCCTTGGGATCCCAGTACACACAAACATCTTTGATGAGGGTGCTGTACAAGGTTTTTATTCCTCATGAAGAACCTCACTGCTGTGAGTGGTAAGATGCTTGTCATCGGCGTGCAGAAACCCTCCTGCCTATGAGAAAATTGCTTGCTGACTACCAGAGCCAGAGGAGCAGAGTGAGATGGATCTATGGAGGAGCAAACAAGAGGAGAGGCCAGCCCTGAGATGGATGTTCTTTCCCATCGTGAAAGCCATGCTCACTGTTTTTGTAACAGGACATTCTCTTGTCCAGTGTTTATCTCAACTTTAGAATACAACTTTCGTTATGTGTTAGAGCTCAGTAATATTTACAAACAAAAGAGTCTGCATTGCTTCGCCTCTGAACTAGACTTCAAGCTGCTGAAGTGGAAATTAGTTTCTGGTTTTATCTTGGCATAATTTTTGCGAATTATACTTGCTAGATTTGCTGAAGACTGGTTTTACAGATTACACATTCACTCCAGAACAGAAAGGATGGGCCAAATAAAAGGGGGAGTGGAGAAACTTTTGTTTCTTTCACAGATATAATTGTTTTTCCAACATGAAATTTTGGCTCATCCTCTGTTTTGAACGGGTAGAGACATTTTTTGAATCCTTATCTAGAAAAAAATACGTGATTCTGACTCCTTACCTTGAATTAATTAAGGGTTTTCTTTAAATGTTGGAACATAAGGGTTGAGTTGCTAAGTAAGACACACCATTAAGTCTTGAAATATTACACTTTTCAGCTTTGCAAATATATCTGAAAGGTTAGCACCCAGTGAAGCATGCAGAGTCATCTTAATGAAACAAAATCTGAGGTGCATCCACAAAGATTTTTATCCAAATTAAGACCTGATGCTTAAGCAAGTGCAGCTTCCCCATTACGTGGACGGAGTTTGCCATAAACTGCAGTCTTGAGTTATTGACATTAAAGAACAGGTGGAACAAGCTTATCCCGTTTTAATTGGACTATAATACTCTCCTGTTAGAAAGCAAAGCAGCCACCTTGGCATCACAGGCACAGGAATCATCACGATTTCCTGCTGCCCAGAAAGGTTAGGAAGCTGCTGCTTTCTTCTTTTCTTGCCTTTTGATCAGGTATTTACAACAGAAACCTCACATTATGTTTCATTCTCTCCCAACCCTGGTGATTTTTCATACATTTTTTTCTTCCACAGGCTGTGAAGCCTGAGCTCTTTTCTGGAAGAAGAAAATAACCATTGTCCCTTGGTGACTATTCAGGCGTGTCTGCAGCTTTTGTTGTTATACCCAAATTAACTTGACCTGAAGTGCTGGGCAAGTTCTTGAAATACCATACACTTCCTCTCAGAATTAAGAATCCGCTTGATGGTGTTTCATTTATGTAGGGATTTTTTTTATGTACAGATGTTTATACTTTTTATACAGATGATATCAGAAAAATGGAAAGTGGTTTGAGCATGAAAAATGTGACTGAGACTCACGGGATTCATGTCCTCCTCCCCACCACCACTCACTTCCCATCTGATTTTTGAGCTAGTCATTTACATCTCTTTGTGTCTGTTAAAGAAAAGTTTACAGCTACTTCAGAATAATTCATTGATAACATTACTATTGTTTCCTACCTCCCCTGTATTGTTCCACTGGGATAGAGATCCTGTGCCTACACAGTAACCGGCAGGAGAAACTCTGCTACAATCAGTGTTGGTACAATTTAGATTTTGTAGGTGCTCAATTAATGAAAGCTTGCTTGCCTAAACCGTCCCGCCAGCCACATGGATGTGACACATGCCCTGGCAATGAGACACAGCAGAAAGTGATGATCCTCCAGCTGCCACTCATCTTTCACCTCCCTCTGTTCCTCTTCCAACTTCCTTTCCAATGGCGAGCAGGGAGGCAACCCTTCTCTGAATTTACGGCAAATTCAGGCTACAGACACAGAGTCCACTCATTTCCACTCTCTGTGTTACAACCACAGTGATCAAAGCCTTCTGCAGTGCTCTGCACTCCACAAGAGGATGGAGAAAACTCAGTGTTTCTTCGGAGTCCTTCAACACCTTTCAGGTTTGGCCCCTTGGCAATTAATGAATGGTTTGAAAGCTTGCTAGAAAATGTTCTTTAGCACTGCAGCACTTCTTCATTTAGTACTTTGCAAGTGAGTTGTAAAAATTTGCCCTGGAGACAGGGAAATGCAAATATAAATTAGATGGAGCACTAATAACATTACATTACAGAACAATGCAAACCGTTTTTGACACCCCACAGAGAAGAAATCCATGCATTCCTTTCTGAATCATCTCTATGGAAATTTCTGTAAACGTGGTGTTATTAAAAGAGAGTAGCAATTATTTCCTTCTTTGGTTCATCAGTTGCAGGGAGGGGGAGAATAGGCAGGGGAATTCATTTTGTTTTCTTCCCTTTTTCTTGCATGTCCTTGTCAGAGAGCTGCCACATGACAGGAACCAACAGCACAGAAGCCAGCACTGGCAGGAGAGAGAGAGAGAGAAGGGTGGAAGAAGTGGTCAGTGTCGTCAGGGATGGGGCTCCACAGGTGGAAGGAGTTAAAAGAATAGCAGAAGCAGAGAAGGTTGCAGCTAATAAGGCTACTCAGGAAGCCAAAGCTATTAAGACATGTTGACATAACATTTGCAAGCTTCACAGGGGCCATCGTTATAATTTAGATTTAGTATTGATCAGTTCAACATCAGGGCTGCAGGAAAACTGGTCTCGGGGTTCTTTACAAAAGCGACTCTTCAGATCCTGCCTTCTTTTTAAGACAGGAGAGCAGAAATCCTCTGTGCCCTGGCTGACCTGTGACTGCTGTCCTCTTCCTCGGGGCAGACAGAAAGTCGCAGTCACTTGGAGCTGGTATAATCTTTCAAAATTGCAGCTGCAGTCATAGCAAGGGCATTAAAAATGTGCCTGTGAAATACAAGTTCAATCCAACACGTCCGCACTTGCTGGCAGCTCCCTGCTAATGAGGCCTACTGGAGATTTTGCAAGCGTATCACTGAGGATGAAAACTGGCTGGCTGTGCAGTACAAGGTGTGCTGGGGAAGGGATCTGGTGATTTAACACGTGGTGAGAAAGCAGCTTGTGAGGCTCATTAGATCAATGGGGTTTCCAGCCTTATACCTCAAATTATGTGCCCTCTCTTCTAACATTCACCTTTTACTGTGCAACACCCACGCCTTCATCTTTTTTCCTCTTTTCTCTCTCCCCCCCGCCCCCGCACCCCTGCCCTTTTTTGTTCCATCAACGCATTTTCATGCCTTTCCAGTAAGCACCACCAGAGCAGAAAATACCTGAGGTTTATGGCGAAACCAGAGGTAATTCACTCGGCAGAAAGCTTCTTTGTCCAAAACCATGGTTCCACTGTCCTCTGTGTCACTTGGCAGCGTTTACATTCCCAAAGACAATTGCCGCTGGCAGTTTGACCAGCATGCAGGGCCGGGGTGCTCTGACCGTGCCGAACCCTGAATAACACAGACCCAGCATGGGGAGGTGATGGTGATGATGGTGAAGAAGGTGATGATGGTGATCCACCACATCCCACTGCGGCCCCCCAGCAGCCCTGTACCCTTCCTGTGGTGCTGAGATTGACAGAGACTTTTCCCCCTGCCAGACTGACTTGAGCTCCAGATCTCCACAGTGTGTGCAGAAGTGGGATGGTGCTCTTCCCATTTGCTCCTTCCTAGTGCAAGAAAAGAGCGACATTTTTCCAGGGATGAGCTCTGCACCCTCTCCCTGACGGTATTTCTAACACTGCCCAGCTCACAGTTTATTTGGGGATCCCAGATACCCTGCCAGCTGTGTAGGGATTGAATTTTGTGTCCACAGTGTGCCCCTGGATGTCCAGCGCTCCATGGCTTGCTCTGCCCACCTCTTCCCAGCCCCAGACGTGGCACAGGGCACCTCTGGCACCGAGCAGATGTTCATGGCCCCCCAGGCAGAGCTGGCAATGGCCTTTCCTTGCACCTCTCCCCTGACCCTTCAGGGCTGCTGGCTCCACACACCTCCTGTGCTTTACAGCATTTGATGTCCACGGGCACACAGGAGCCACTGTGTGGTCCTAGGCAAGCGTGAGCTGCTCCTGGCTCCCTGGAAAGAGCTGCTGCTAAAACAGAGAAACCCCTGACACGAAATCAGCATTTAGTGATTAATACTTCATGAAGTGCAACCTCCCATTTCCTTGCCAGTGAGGAGAGGTGAAGATCCAAGGACAGCGAGACCATTCTGGCCTTAGCCTTGATTCCTGGGGATCTTTCCAGGCCGCTGCCACTGCCTTCCATCTACTCCTCCAACCTCTACCTCCAGAAGAAAGCATCTTCCCAGAGTCACCTCAAGTTCTTAGGTCTCCAGTGGGCGCAGGAAAATGCGAAATGCCCTTCTGAAGACACACAGAGTAAACCAGAATTGTCCTGGGGACCTAAGGGGTGGCTCAAAAGTAAATTAAAACTTTTAATTAGGAAGCACTGATTCTCTGCCCCTTGTGGGGTATTTTTAAGCACCCCTGGGCTTCAGAGACGTGCAGGGCATGTGGCTGGCATGCTGGTAGCCACGGCTGGGAGCCAGGGAGTGGGGGGGACAGTGTGGCCGCAGCCTTGAAAGAGCCAAAGCAGAGCAGGGCAGTCATCCCTGCCTGCCCACGAGCCATGGCAAGGAATTACAGCTGAGTGGGCAAGCAGCAGAAGCTGAAGGGGACAAAGGGGACAAAGAGCAGTGGAGGGAGAGGGGCTGCCAGCATCCTCCCACTTCTGCATTGTGATGGCGTGAATGGGGCTGCTTGAGTCCCCAGGCACAGCCAGGGCCACAAGAAAGAGGCTCTTTAAATGAGACCATTCAACCCTTTATGTCTCATCTCTGCACCCACAGTGCCCCAGCAAGGAGCAGAGACTGCCCATAAATTGCAGCTTAAATCCATAATACCTCTGCACCAGAGTGTCATCAAATGGTTACAGGTAAAATAACGAGGCAAAAATGAAGGCTGAAGAAGGATTTTTATTGCTTTTAAAAGGTCTCTCTCACAAGTTGCTCGCCTTTTATTTCAAAGACAGTGCTGAAGAGTATAGAGCGAGCAGGGGGAAGTACAGCCCCCACACCTGAAGAGGGGAAAAACACAATACTTTATTCACCACTCTTATTTATACTGTAATCTTTCTTACATTTTGTTTCAGTACATCTTTTGTAACCATTTCTCTACTGATTTTCCGGAAGATTATGCTAAATGTCAAAATGTCTCTTTGGGCTCATAAAATGATGCCATAATAAAGCATCATTTCAACTTAGAATGGGTAAAACAACCTATAAAATAAAATGGAGCATTTTGACATTAATTGAGAAAGTTACCTGCTTTTTTAGTTTCAGCGGATTCATGTCAGCAGTAAAGAAAAAATAAATTAGGTTACAGTTTATTACAACATGCGATGACCTTTAAGTAATTTTATAGCACTTTATGGTTCTGCTGCAGTCTTCTAATCAGCATTGTGTCTGAGGGAAATGATAAGCAGACTTTCTTATGCCTCCAAAGATCTGTCAGTTTGAACCCCTACACACCAAGCATTCCTGCTGCAGCCAGGTGACTCAGCTCACAGTGCAGTTATTGGGGTCTTGTAATGTCTTCCCGATGCCTTTTTTTATTTCACATTTATTAACTTTCCAGAGTTTCAGACCTTTATTTTATTGCCGACTAAATGTGAATAAAATCTGAATTTGGCTGCCACAGCGTTCAGACCTGTTCCTCTAACTTTGTACACCAATAAATAGCTCTGCTAGAAACTGTGCATAATTTTCCAGCCGAGGACTTCCTTGTACTCACTGCCATTTATAGAATGGACGTACCCTCAAGGTAAATTTATACCGGCAGTCGTGGCGCATGTTTACAAAATGCGCACCACCACACGAGGACATCCACAGAAACACACACTGGGATGGTGTTTTTAAAAGGCTATGCAATTTTTTTCAGAAAGTCTTTGCAGGAAAACACCCTGCAAGTTTTTCTAAGTGGGTTTTGTAATTTTTTTTTTTTTTTTTTTTAAGGAGAGAAAAATGCATTAACCAAATGCTTGTAGCCGAAATTAAAATGTCTATGATACATTGCTTGAGTATAATAAATTCACCCTTTCTGTTTTCCCTGTGATCTAGTTATAACTGTCTTAGAATATAAAAGAAGATACATGATTCAAATTACAGAGGTCAGAATTGAACATTTTTGAGAGTTCAATGAAAAGGAAAAGAAAATGGCGATGAAAAACTGCAAAGCAAAGAAGCCAGCAACCAAAAAGCCAGTGAGGGACTGATGTTGCCTTCTTGGTATGGGCTGGCAATGGCTCCTAGGCCAGAGGAAACCTCAAAGCTCAGCTGACTGTTTAGATCAGTTTTCTTCCCAGCACACATCTGATCATTTCTCTTCATGCGCTAGAGCAGTTATTATAAAGCTTTGTAATTTCCACTGTCATACGACTAAAAGAAAATATTTCTAAAGCTTAGCGCTAAGAAGACGTAATAGTTTAGATTCTACTGTCATCTTTAACCTGCTGAAGCGTTTAATTCCTTTGGTTATAATGAAAATGCTGTATTTCTGTTATCGTGTCCAGAGAATTCTGGTGAAAATTGTAAGTTTTCTCAGACAAAGTTGTGTTTGACTATTTCTCTGATGAGGTGAAAGGTCAATTTGCTTATAGTTTCCATGCTTCATTAAAATTCCGCTTCTGTGCTGTGTAATGTGGGTAATATTAATTTTCTAAACATTGATGTACAGCAGCTGCTAACTAATTTCCATAATGGTTGTTCTATTCTAAGGGCATTAAACCTGAAACAAGGTGGATCCAAATGGAAAAAAATGTAGATGATTACTGGCCATCTGCCAAAAAGATGCTTGGGGACGTGAAATTTCTGGAATCACTGAAGCTTCATTTTGATCAAATATTCATATTCTGAGCCATGTGTCAACAATTTTACTGTTTAAAGGCAAGGAGGTTGTGGAGGGGAATATTGACACCATTCTTCACATGGGAGTTTGCTTTCAGACTCCGTCTAGAAAGGAGAATATGTTGCTAAAGAAGAATAGAGTTAACATTAGGAACACAAAGAAAGGTGCAAAAGAATCGGAGAATTTCTTGTTTTGGGAAAAGGGGGAGTGCGGGGAGAGAGGTCACAGAAATGCACTCAGCTTTGAAGTCAAGCATGACCCTTTGGGAAATGCTTCATGTATTTTCATTGCCACAGAATCCTTATACTGATGCCAACAGACAGACCTGTTGTTTTGTTTTTTTTTTAACTGAGGGAGCCACAGTCGTACCTTAACAAACTCACACACTCAGGTGGAATCCCAGGCTTGGGGTCCTGACCTGGTTTACCTGGTGGTGCAACCACTCCACCACCTTCTGATTGCTTCATCTCTGTGATCCTTTACTGTCTGCTCCCAAAACAGCTCCTTCTGGGAGAAATTTCCTGCTGCATCCCATTCAGTCCCATCTGCATGTTGCCAAATAATTCACCAGAGATCCACTTGTGATCAGCGATGAGCTTCTCCAGCAGACTGTTTTTCTATTCCTGAGCATTTCCCAAACTTTCTCATTTTCTCTGGTGGATTTGATGAGTGATCGTGCTCAGCCACACATCAGCCCACAAGGTAGGCAGTGTGGTTGTAGGATTTGTCTTCATTTTTGCTCTGGTTTGACTGCACACCTCGATTACACGGTGCCACACATGACAGAGGTGTTTTGGTCCTTCTCTAGATGATGGCAATGTCATTCCCAGGGTTTATCAGCGCGGGTTTGTCAGAGACATAATCCAGCTTCAACATCAGACCATGGGCAGAAATGAGCTTTTATAGCCGCTCCTGAGTGTGCTAAAGCACCAGGGGCTTCCATGAGGGAAATATCAACCACAGCTTGACAGTGGTCAATTTTTAACCTTTAATTCCCTTGCTGGTTAGGCTCCCCTGATCTCAGCCTTTCTCCCCCTCCCTTATTCTCATCCCAGCAGTGATTAGCTCAGACACAGGTAGGATCTGGCTGTGTGTAACTCATGGTGTGGAAGTTCCCATGAACATCCAAGGCAGCTGCCCAGCGTGCCTCGGAACTGCACTCGCCGTTTCTGAACCTTTCTGCGGCCTTCCACCTTCCTTGCCAGTGCCTTTCCCTGCATGCCTGCACAGCTAAGGAGGAGCTGCTCCACTGAAAACAATCTCCCCTAACCTCGGCAGAGCTCTGTGTGGCAGTGCAAAACATGGCCCTCTTACCCTCAGCCCTTTATCGGTGTGTTTAGCATCGACAACCTGTCTCTGCCGATGCAAGGCAGGCCAACGAAATCCCCACCACAAACACCTTGAAAAGCTATTTTTGGTTCTTTGTCCTCTGGTTTTACAACATTAAAATGCCAAGCTGCATACAACAGTGCATCTAAGCCATCTCCCTCTGGTCTAAAGCAAGATTAAATCAAGGCAAGGACCACGTGATATTTCAGTTTTCAGTAGCTTTAGTGACTTGGCTTACTGGCTTCCTGAGCCAAAAACGGAGTTTGCACCTTTGTGATTAATAGTCCTTAATGAATAATTCTTTTTGTTTATGTATCTAACTGCCCTTTCAGCTGCTTTATACTGTGGCCCCAGTAAAAACTGCTCTCCCCAGGGAGAAACAAGTCCAGAAATAATACCCACCTTTTATAGGTAGGAAAAGTGAATTTTTGTTGTAGGAAAGTATGGATGAGGTGCACAGGCATTGTTTTGGCAGAGAACTAACAAGCTGGGAATGCCACTACTCTTTACAAAAGTTGTTTTCAAAGCAAAGGTGTTACCAGCCAGGAAGGAGGAGATGGTTTTGTGTTCTCCATTAAAAGTGTTTTTATGGTGCTCTCTGTTCTGTTACACATTTTATTAGGATAATAATTTCAGTAAACTACATCTGGCTTTCCTGAGGGTGGTCCCCTCAGGTTAAACAGGCTGTCTAAAAATATCTCCTTTTTTTTTTTTTTTTAATGTTCCTCCTTTTTATCTTCCTTTTGATGGCTTTTCATTTGAATTATTTCCCCCTTTTTTTTCAGATTACATTAGCACATTTTCCCCCTTAACTCTATAATCTTTTCAACTCTAGGTTCCTTTGTACTTTGTGCTTTTATACCCTTTTCTTCTCAAGTCCTTTTCATGTTTCCTCCCTTTTGTTTTTCCCTGGGAGCCTTTATTGTCATTTCATTCTTTATTTTCAGACTTAAGCTGTACAGTAGGAAGTAATGCTAAGAAAATTGAAAAGGAAAAAGCTGCATAAGCCAATGTAGTAAAGAACAGTCGTATACTGAGCCACAGAACAACTTACAAATGAAGGCACAGTGGTGAAGCCCATATACTCTGGTCTCCGTGGTGCAATACTCATGAAAAATAAAACAGTGACATTTCCTTTAAAAAAAAAAAAAAAAAAAAAAAAAAAAAAAAAAAAAAAAAAAACCCCAAACAAACAAACAAAAAAAAAACCCAACAAAAAACCCCCCCAAAAAGTCAAGCCAATAAACCAATAAAAAACCTACACCTGTGTGTGACTATAAAAATGGCCTGGAAATGGACCTCTTTCCAAGGAGAATCTGAGCTAAATCCCCCATGCATTGAGATAAATCTATTTTTAAGGCACAGATGTGAGAGAAATTGCCTGGAGACTCCTACCAAGCGATCAGAACATGACAGTGACTGATTTTGGCTTGTGCTGGAAGCTGACTTAGTGTTTTATGAGTTAACAACTTATTGTTTAAATGCTTTAATGCTGATTTATGCCAAGACTGCCTGCTTTGTATAAAGAGGTATAAAACCAGCAATCTTTTATATAAATCACATTCCTGATAAAGTCTCTTTTCGACTGAGGAGACAAACATGGCCAATTAATATTGGGAATTTGGCAGATTGTTGCTGCTATTAAACTGAACTATCTCTGCGTGCATCAAATCCCTTCCTCCTATTTTACTTCTTCACGCTGCAACTAAAAGTGAAGAAAAATGGGAGTTAACAAGAGGAGACTGAGCAGCAGCTCCCGGGGATGTCGCTGCATGGAGCTGAGTGCTCATGGAGGCTCCCAGTCTCGCCCTTCATGCAGTTGCAAATGGAAGCTGAGGACACCCAGCACCTACCCAGAGCATTGAGACTGGGCTCTCAGAATGTCTGATCTCCTCCTCGTGGTTGACAGAAAGACCTTTCCTTTCTTGCTTTTATTGTTTTTGTGTCCCTCCTTATGAATTGATTCACTCGGGGCTGTGGGTTCTCACCAAGCCCAGAGCCACGGGCAGCTCCAGTCTCCACCTCACTTTTGGCAGAACTACCCCTTCACCCCTGGAGACCATGAAAGCCTTTGTACCAGAGCCTATTTCAAAGTTGTTGATGGCATTAAGTATTCTTAAGATACATATGAAAGTATTCTCACTGCTTCAACACGACTCGGTGCAAAGCCATCAGCTGAAGCTGTGAACCGGCAGGAAATAAAAGGTTGGCGCGTGGGGTAAAGTCAGTTCCAGTCAGTTTTTTTACCAATGTTTAAACCATGAAGGTCAGGCAGGTTCTAGATACACCTAAAGCAGCAGGCAGGAGGTCTGGACTGCATTTCAGCTTCTGGTGTCACTCTAACAGGACAATGTTGGGGTGCAGTGCCTCATCCACAGGCTTGAGCTCCAGCTCAGGCTCAAGCTTCCTGCCACTCCACTGCTCATCCCCTTTTGCACCAGGCCACTGTGGGAGGCAGAAGGCACAAAATGTCCAAAAAATGTCTAGCTAGCTTCCGCTATGCATGTGTGGGGAGGATGTGATTAGCCAGCTGCATCCAACTGTTCTACAAATATGTGCCCCCCAGCCAAAATTCATAAATAACCATCTAAGTTAAGTTTTTCAGTCAGAAACCCTGGCAGAATGATGCTGTCATAAATTTTTATGGAGACATAACCAGAGATGATGAGTTCTTGGGTTATGGTGTTTATTAAAATGTTTATTGGAACCTTGTGGTACAATAACAAATGGTATCATAAAACAAATTGGGCTATTTCTAGTCCGCAAAACAACACAGAAACTGGGATATCTGAGAGAGATACATTTTTTTTTCTTTCAATTTCCATTCCATGAAAAATTCCAAATATCTTCTTGAAATTCTTTAATCACTTTGAATTTAGAGCACTGTTCTAGCAAGGATGCCTTTTCTCCTATCCCACACATATTCCACCATCCATGCTGTAATTATTTTGGCCTACTTCAGAGGTGACACATCCCGGTCTAAAATGTTCAACAGTCATGGCTTATAAACTCAGAGGGGACCACTGTGAATATTTAATATGTCTTAATGTTTTATTTAGACTGCACCATCCTAAATTATTTTTTATTTGAGCTAGGTGTTTAGAGAGTTAAACTCAACATTTTTGAGGATCGCATGTTTGACCATAAAATCTTGCAACCCTGCATTCTGTGAGTCACGGTCCCCTAGCCATACCCAGCTCTTTTTGAGATGCAGGTCCACCTCAGGACATCCAGCTCTGAAGATGTTACCCATGTCCTCTGTGTTGGGCTGTCATTTTCCTTCTCTCTGCTTTCCTGTTTCCCTTCTCACAAACCTCTGCTCAACCTGTCTGCCGAGAGTGTAAATTCTTTTTTTGCAGCAGCTTTCATGGCCAGAGATTTTGTCAGCTTTTCAGGGCTGCCATGGTGGTGCTGTAGGGCTGGGGCACAGCTGACAGCTCCAACTTGCTCCCCGTGGCCTCTCAGCGAGAGCTGGGGCTGGCAGAGCATGGACAGGGCTAAGGCACCAGAGCAGCAATATGGGAGCACTTTGCTCAGAGGTCACAAATGTTTATGCCAAGTTTGCCACACGCAGTCAGGGATATCTTTTAGCTTTGGAGACTGTCAAGTGAGCTGGGAAAATCACTTTAAATAACATGGGATGCGGAAGCAAATTTGATCTGTTTATCAGCATTTGATCTAAACCCACTAATATCTGTTTCTGAAAATCTACAGATGTGGAACTGAGGTTTAGAATGAGCGGTGGTTTAGGCTGAGCGTGTTTGTCTGAAAAAAACCTCATCTTTTCCACAAACAACGCCTTCAAATTTGTGGAGAGAAGGTTGATGCTCACCCCGGCGTGAAGGAATGCTGCAGCTGCTGTCACACGCACTGTCACATCTCCAGCCACGGTCTTGCACGGGTACACAGCGCTCGTTTTTCAGCCGCAACTTCTACAGTTTCCTGCCTAACGCAAGCCGTGCAAGGGAACATCTCCCTTTGACATGCAGATTTTCTGTTTACATATGTAACTTTTATCTTGGAGTACAGGAGGTCCATCCCCATCAGAATTTTATAACCCTTGCTCAGATTTTTTCATTATCATTCTCTCTTAATAGTAATATGAATAATGCAATGGGAGTAACTACAGGCTTCATTCAAATTTGTTGCAACATGTAACGGTTTACAGCATGCAATAGGTGTTCTAACATGTAACAAAACTTCTACGGTTTTTGTTTCCTATTTTTATTTCTAAGAGTCTGGAAGGCATTGCCGAGTTCTCACAGGTTTGTGCACTGGCACAGCAGTCTTCAGTGGGAATTTTGCTGGTTAATCCTTGCAGAGATTGGCATAGGCTAAGCATGAAAAGGAGCACACTGGAGAAAGCTAGGACGCTAAAGGTCTTTTTTTTTCCCTGACACACAACAATTGAATATTCTTAAATTTCTAGTATCATCTTGATGATGGAAAGGGATTATCGTGACATATAGAAAATTACTTTTCTTGTGTTGTGTCAGACAAAGCTCTCTTGCACCTCCCTTGCATTCCACATGCACATTCCCAAACACATCAAAAATCTTCTGTTGCAATCCCTACCTGCTAAAGCTTGCCTTTGTCAGCCCTAGAGCGAAGTGGGGAAGATTTACAAAACTCACATTGCAACTTGGCTAGAAGGTAGCACCTTGTAACCGAGCAGAGAGGCCAATGCCACTAAACTCTCTGTGGAGATGTTTGATTTTTCTTAATTTGGACAACACAGTAGTCAACCAGGAGGTTCACACTTGGCCCAGAGATACCACGTGACTGTGGCATTTAAAGCCATGATTTTGATAATACTTGTTTTCAGCACTGCGAAAAGAAAGACCTGGGAAATCACAGCAACGTTTGCCCATGCTATTCTCTAAATATTTCCTTGCTATCCCAATTCAGTCACGCCCATAATTTATTTCCTTGTCCAACAGAAGACAAAACCGGCCTTTTTTCCATAAAATGGTGGCAGGGGAGGGAAGGCAGGGACAAAGACAGGAAAACGACAAAGTTGCACACTGACTCCCAGACACGAGGCGTGGCAAGGCCAGAGCTTGCAGAGGAAATGGAGAGCTGGGGATGTGGCAAAGAGATTCCTGGTGTAAGTAGTATGGGGAGAGCCACGGGCGAGACAGACAGGACTAAACAGCTATGTTTGAGAAGGTCTAGAGGGGAGGAAATGTAATCAGTGTTAATTAATTATGCTGTGTTTATTTTTGCTCTGTTATTCAGTGCCCCAGGTGCTTTACTGGTGGAGAGGGAGGGCACACTAATAAATTGGTATTGCTGCTTATTATTGTGTACTAATTTGTAGCAGCAGTTTGTGAGCTTTTTTTTTTTTTTAAGCAAGTCAATAAAGATAATATTCCTCAAAGGTGTTTTCCAGATAAGAAGGCAGTTTATCAGCACTCCCAAATTTCATCCAGCTGTCATTAAGTGTGTCTCCTCTGCTTGTGAAGGGCTTTGTAGCTGGGTCAGGGCTGCTGGAGCCGGCTGCAAGGTTGCTAAGGGAACCGCTCTGTCCTGAGATTCTTCTTATGCATCAAACTTTCATCTTGAAAAATTTCTGTAGGCAAATCGCTGTGAGATGAATGCTAATATGCTACACAACTGGGACAAGCAGGCTGAGGTATCTGGAAGGACTGAATCACATTTGTTTGATTTCATTTTCATATTAGGTATGTGCACAGTTGCATATCTAAGAGGTCATGAATATATGGTATTACACATGCAGTTGTACTTCTGCTATGCTGTACCACAGGGATTGTCTTCAACAATATTTGGGTTGGGGGGGACACCTAGAGTTTTATGAAAGATGTCACGCCAAAAAAAAAAGTCAATGTAGAGGCTACAAGAACAACCTTAATTTTGCCGGGCTTTGGATCAGGCTGAAGTGCAGTCACTCTCGCTGAAACGTTTCTGTCTCTAACTCAGGAGGTAACAGTCATTTATATAAGCAATACAGGTTGAACTGCATAGCTCTTGGAGCTGAAAACTTCTGGACATGAATTTGAAACAAACTTGTCCTTGAGAACAGGGCAGTGAGCACTTTCATGTGTGCAGAGTAGATCAGGTGTCTCTTTTTCAAGTCTCACCTTACCAGAGAGGTCCATAAGTAGTCGAGTGCACTGCACACCATTTGTCTGCCTCAAAAAGTAGACGGGTTGAGTCAGCCCTGTTGGAATTTAAGCCTTTGTTTCCAGGGTGTCTGGATATTTCAAAGTTGATACTGAGACTACTAAGCCAACCCCTCTGGCTGGGTTCATTATGCTGTGGAGCGGCTTATAGTGAACTCTGACCCACAGTGAAACTGTTGAAAGTGAAAATCCAGAGCAGCTCCAAAGATGGTGCTGGCTTCAGGCAAGAGTATAATTGGTTTATAAACAACCACAAAAGTTAAAGAATTTAGTGTATCTTAACTTTTCTTTGTTTCAATCCTTTTAACACAATATTCAAATATTCATCTTAAATTAGTCTTGAATTGAAATGACATGTCTTTGACACAGGATACAGTCCATCAAGAGAGGACTGTGATTCTTTTTTTGGCCTCAGAAGTTCCCTTGCATTTCCAGCAACTAGCTAATGGGCTGATTTAAAATTAGTAAAAAATTAAAAATTAAATGTATAAAAAGATTCCTTGTCAATCAAGACCACTAGCCCTAAAGAATACAGGCTTGACAGACCATCTGACAGGTATAAATTGCTCAGCTCTGCAATTTCCAAGAGCACAGAAATCTGCTACAACATCGTCTTGTGTTTGGACTGAGGAGTCTGAGATTGATGCAGTTCATAAAGACAAACAGGTAACCTTCAAAGGCTGACTTACAACAGCCTTCAGCAGATTGTAAGAACTAAGTTTTGACCTATATCAGGATTAAGACCTGCAGCATTCCAAATTGAAGTAAATGAAACTTTTTATATATCTCCTGGCTCCCTTAAGAAATGCAGTTTACAGGCAGGGTCTGGGCATGTGCCTCCACGTATGAAAACGGGTGGCAGTGGAAGAAAGAATTATGCTTTTTTTCTTTTTTTTTTGAAAACATGGTTCTTTCAATTTATTTAATTCAGAAAAGTGGCATTGTTGTTAAATCATGATAATCTATGGATATAACTGGTGAAAGGTCTGTAGGGAAAGATATCTTTTATTAGACCCAGCAAGCTGTTGGGAAAAAGCAGACAGCCTTTCAGCTAGGAGAGCCATTTTTGAAAGCTGAAATAAATGCAGCATCTTCATTGTTAAAGGCAACTGAGCAGTTGGTCTGAGCTTAACTTATGTTAAAGAGTTAGACTATCTGGGCAAGAAAGCGGGGGGTACCTGTGGAGCATACGGGTGGTGTGAGCAATGAAAAGCTGATAAGGTCATTAGCTCCTAGTGGGCAAAAAGAGAAAAAGACAGGTAATTCATTGCCTGTGAAGGACAGAGAGAATTACAATGTGCTATAAAGCCAATCTCTCTATTTAGTCTGTAATTTTTAGTGTCCAGCTGGGGTGTGTATTTTGCTTCCTACACTCCTCTTCTGGAGGTGCTTTGCACATCTCCCTGGATGGTTAGGCCTGAGCAGCCACAGATGAAACTGCTGTTTTGTGAAAGAAAGAAAAAAAAAAACCCAAACCTTCCGCTAACTGGAAGCTCCTGTCATTTACTGTTCAACTGTGTGAGTTTTTCCAGTGTGTGGTTATTGTACTTTTACTGCCATGGAAACAGCCTGGTATCTGCCTCACTGGACAGTGCACAGCGTGTTCTGGGATGTGCTTGTGCAGGAATCAGAGGGTTTGGTGCTTCTGTAGGGGTGCATTTAATATCGTGGACATGCAGGTAAGTTGGCAGGACTCACATGTGTTACCCAGATGCAGTGTGGCTCAGAACCATTGGAATTTTGACTGGAAGAGAGCTCAATTAGTCCAAAGTCCTGCTTAAGCAGGTGTATGGCAAGCACCACATCGGACTTCGTGGCTCTGTCTAGCCAAGCAGGTATTGAAAAATTAGCGAAGACAGAGATTCAACGTCTCTCTGGGCAGCCTGTTCCACTGTTGTCCTATGCTGCTAATGAATGCAATTCCTGATGTCCACTCTGAATCTTTGCACTGTGACGTGCAGCCGTTGCGTGTTTTTACACCATCTGCTGTCTGCCAGAAGATTGTGCCTCTGCTGGCTTTGCAATTCCCCTTCAAGCTGTCGTAGGCTACTCTTGGATCCTCCCTCTGTGGGACCTCTTTAGCAGACTGAACAAACTCAGTTCCTTCGATGTTTTTTTTACTGGCCATATTCCCCAGGCTCAGCACTGTCATGGTGCACTCCCCCAAACCTTCCACCGCTTTTAGGAGGAGCATTCTGCATCATCACCCATTTTGCTGGTGAAGATATTGGACAGTATCAGCCTCACTACCAAACATCCGAGCACTCTGCTGGCTGCTGTCTTGACCTTGAGTCATTGATTATGATCTTTTCAGCCTGGTGGCCCAGACAATCTTCAGTTCATTTAGGAGTCCATTTGTCCAGCCCATTCTTCTTCGGTTTCCAGATGGGAAGGACACAAGCCCACATGCACCACTCAGTATCCAGGTCACCAGTTCTTTCATCACAGAAAGGAATCAGGCTGTCCAAACACAGAACCATAAAAACATTGCAGGGTTTTGGTTGGAAGCGAATTCAAGATCGTCCAAAAGTGTGATCAGATCAGTCAGGGACCTGCCCATCTGACCTTTGAATATGTCTGACTGTTCCAGCGACCAAAATTGCTATTTCTATAGCATGTACTTTTGCCAGGCACTTCGAAGCCTCTGCCTTGTTTATACTTGCCTATCAGGTGGTAGAAAACAACAATCAGACTTCCCTGTATCCTTGTCTTCTCTGGGCCATACTCCTCCCTGTCATCCTGGAGACCCTCCCGAAGACTCAGTTTAACAGGTCAGGGGGTTTTTTTAATACTGTGGATACAGGGGTGGTCAAACTGGTGCTCTAGATGTGGCCTCACGAGTGCCAAAAAGAGGGAAAAAATCACCTGCACCCTGCAAGCTGTGACCTTTTAATGCAGTCCAGTACTCGGTCCCAGTTCATCTCCATAACTGTGATTTGCTTTGATAAATCCATTGGCTGCTCCTCGTTGCTACGTGCCCTCCCTGTGCTCAGAAATGGATGAGCGCTGTTATTTTTCTAAGGACTGAGCTGAGGCTGGTCAGCCTGCAGGTATCTAGATCTTGCTGCTCGTCTTTCTTAAAGCCGGGGGTAACTTCAGCCCAGCTGTCAGGGATCCCCCCGAAACACCACGATTTTTCAAAAATTATGGCAAGCCTCCCAAGCATATCAGCCACATCTTTCAGCACCTGTTGAGGAGTCCCATCCAGCCCTAGGGATTTTAATACACTGCTGGCTTCCCGTACAGCATTGGTGTGTGCAGATATCTGGGAGCAGGTTTTGCCTGAGACAAAAAGTCATTGAGCAGCCTTTTCCATACTGTCCGTCACTAGGTTTCCTTCCATTCAGAAATGGACGCACATTTTCTCTGAGTTTCTTTTCACTTCTGACATGCTTGTAAAATCACATCTTCTTAGCTTTTATGTTCCTCTCCAGTTTTAAATCCAACTGGGCTTTAGTCTTTCTGGTTTTGTCCCAACATGTCTGAGCAGTACTTTTGTACTTTTCCTTTGTTGTCTGCCCTTGTTTCCACTTCTTATGTGCTTTGCATTTTAGTTCATTAAGAAGCTCCTTCCTTAGCCAAGTAGACCTCCTGCCAAATTTCCCAGTCTTCCTGAACAATGCCCTGAACCAGTGGTGCATGTTGATCTCCAGGAAATTTTCTTTGGGCAATGAACTGAGCGAGACAGGAGGGGGTGGAGAGGGTGGGAGGGAATGTGCTGCCAATTTATTTTCCAATAAAGGAAATAAATTCCAACTTTCTTCGAGTGTGGATGATAATTCAGAGTTGTTTTCAAGGCTGGGGTGTTACACAGGTAGCTGCATGCAATCGAGGTGATTTTTTAAATGAAGAGGCTTCGTATATGGTAGTGTTGTGGTTTGGTTACGTGTGGGGTACATTTTCACAGAATTGCCTCACAGGTGATGATCCTTTTTTGGAATAGGATTCCTTTTCTGGAATACCTTTTTGGGTAGATGTTGTAATATTTCCTCAAAGCTAACACAGCTAAATGCAGTGGCATTTCAGGTTCTGAGTGTTTACCCCAACATTTTTGCTTTGTTTCAAATTATTGCAGAGGTGGGTGCACTGATCGTGATTTCATGTGTTTTCTATCTGTTCTTTATGTTGTTGCTTGTGAGCAGGAAATCAGTGTTTTACAGAAAGTGACTAATGAAGCTGTGGTGGAAATCGATAGGTATTCTAGGTTTTCATTCCTCAGGTTTGTTGGAAGCTATTTAGAAACTCTGCTTTGCAGTGACTCCTGCAGCAAACTGGGGAGCACCCTGTTCTTCCAGCTGTGTAAAACAGAAATGTTACTGAGGGCAAAGTCCGGGGGGGCTAAGGGTGCAAGGCATGAGCTGATCTTGGTGCCTAGTACTGCTTCTCTCCACACTGCTCTTCTTGCTGCCAGTATCTACCTTGCACTGGAGACTCTAAAACTGGATCCAGGACTGCAGCTGGATCTCACCGGTGCCAAGTGTGGGCAGACAACAGCTTCCCTTTCTGGTCTTGCTGGCTACATTCTTGCCTGTCTGTGGCTGGTCTTTGAGGGCTCACAGCTGAATCAAGTTCAGCTTCTTCACCAAAGCCCCCAGGTCCCTCCAGCAAACCTTTCCAGTTAAAAATGGGGCCAAGAAAGGGAATAAGCACCTCAGTCTTTACCGTGCCCCTTGTCACCGGGTTTTCTGTTCTGCTGAGCCATGGGGCCCCCGTTTTAATTTACTGGGGCATTTTTTGCCACCAATTTGCATCTATCTGCCCTTCACACCCCTTGCTAGTTTCAGCTCCAGTTGAATTTTCTTTATTCCATCCCTGAAGTCTCAGGCAATATCTCCCTATTACCCCTGGGTAAGTGTCCCTATACCTTCCTTCCATGGCCTTATCTGTTGCACTTAATCCGGAGTTTCCTGCTCATTCATGCTGGTCATCTCCTTATTTTCTTGACTTTCTTCTAGTCTAGAGACAAAATGTGAAAGGGGACTTGTGTTCAGAGGAAATCTTTCTCTTGGCTTCTAAATCTGATAAATTCAGGTATCAAGCAAGAAAAAATTATACTAAGAACTTTATTTTTCTTTTCAATTTACTTTGATAGAAATAATATCAGTGATCTCTACTAAAAGAAACTCTCTTTCTACAAACAGGTGCAGTAAGTAACTGACAATCAACCAAGGAGCAAAAGGTGATTGTCTGAAGGTGAGACTATTTTCCAGTTAAGGCATCCAAAGTTGAAAACCACCTTCTGTAAACCTTAAAAAAATTGATGTGGGAGAAATAGCTATTCTAGGTGTCTGGCTTAGGCAGGTTGGTTCTGAGAAGTCTGCTGAGACATGTTTTATTTGGCCTTGCAGTTTTCTTTCCCTTATATTTAAACATAAGTTTTATGTTTTGAGTCTCAGTGGCTTGTGAAGATATTTAAAACATATTCTGGTTTCACACCTAAAATAATACTCATGACATTGAATGCAAGACTTGATTTTGCATAGAGAAGCTCCTACAAATTAAGCAATGAGAGTAAAAAAATTTAAAATGGCTGAAAAATCAGTTATGAGCGTGCTTGTATCTTCAGCTAAATACAAGCAGAATAGAGTCAAGTCCCAGCTCTGCTGTGATGCCATCCCATGCCCTTTGTTCAAGACCAGGTTGAAGAATGGTGAAAACAGTCCCTGAGGCAATTGACAGGTGTCTCACCACATGCACACACAAAAGTGTGATTTGTCTTACAGAAGTGAGAATGGTTCTCTATTTTAAACCAAACTACTTTTATTCACATTCTTTAGCAATTTGTAAACTTCTCAGCAGAGAGGGAGAAGGGGTGTTGTGGTTTTTTTTTGAAGTTAATAGTTCAATGTCTCTTCAGCTTTAAAGAAAACACTATAAGGGAATTTCAGCTCAGGCTAGAAAAGTTAACAGCCAAAAAGAAACCTGTGGCTTGGGTCAGGAACTTGTAGATCGTGTTAGGAATACAGAGACCCCTCACATAGCAAGAGACTGCATTTCTTTTCAGTCTGCAATATCAATGCTGCTACTGTTTTCTGTCCTCTTTGTTGGAGGAAAATTATGTACAAAATGAAAAACATACGTACTAAACAGCCAAAAATAAAGGGAAGACACAGAGGTGTCCAGGACTAACAGAGGAGGTAAAACCAGTCTGGTAACCTGACATTAACTATTCAATTTCCGTGTTTGTTCCAGATGAGTGGTTAATATCCTTCACTTTTGATAGGAGTATAATACAAAGAGATGCATAAGGTGATTCCTTGAGACAGCAACATGGAGAGTTCTGAGACAGATGGAAAAGGGAAAGGTTTCACAGAGAGAAATACAGAGTTGTCTGGATTACATTTCATTCTCCATTAACAATATTTCTACCTCCTCTACTTTTCTGTTCTCTTGACTTGGTGATGTCCTTTCCTTACTACTAACTCCCTCTTGCAGTTTGAGGGCTGCACAAATCTTCCCAGTCCCGTCACAAAAGTGCTGCAGGTACAAATAAATGTTCGCTCACTGCATGTTATACCACAAAGTTGTTTTACCCCCATTACACCTACACTGCTTGGGAGCAGAGTAGAAATCACTCATCGAGTATTTCAAGGTTAAGCAAGCAGTGGTCAGCTGGCAAGAAATTTAAGTTCAGATTTCAATAACCATTTCCTTTCTGAGCTGACTGCCAAAATTATAACAAAGCCAAAAACTTTGAGGAGGGCAGAACAGATGGCATATGGATTTGCAGACCTCTGCTATGATCCTGGGCCTAGCTGATGCCAAACTGTTGTGCCTTAATTGAGTAGCATGGCTACCTTGCAGAGAGCAGATATGCCCAGATCCAGACCTTGATGGGAACCAAAAATTAAGGCAAAGTATCTCCTCAACCAGAAGTCATCTGGCTTCATTTTGCATTCTGCAAATTAGCACCTCAGTGTCTGTCATTACAAGTCTGGGGAATGGCCTGGTCCCATTAAAGTGTTTTCAAGCAGTTATCTACAAAATGTAGCTGGCACTGGTTGAAAAGTCCCTGGAATCAGCTAATTGCTTGACTCTGGCAAAGGCACGTTCACTGCCTTGCTGTGAGCTCCGTGGGCTGTTCTGCTTCTCTCCTGCTCCGCTTCTACACCTCATCTACTTTTGGTCTTGCAAGCCTCAGCCTGGTCACCTGCAGTGCTGCAGGGAGGCTTGGAGTGGGCACAGAAACCTCATTCAGCCCCAGGGCCTTTCATTCAAGTCTGCATGAGACCCTTACAGACGAGCACATTGTAGACCTTTCACCAACAGGACAAGTGCAGGGAAGTCCTTGCTAGCAACGGGATAAGTGTTTCTGGGATGGAGCTTTTGGCAGCCCAGATGGAAGCAGAAAAAGCACTGAAGTTCTTAGCAGTGAGGTGAATGAAACAACGTGGGTCTCTCTTCCCAAGTATCAAGGGACCAGACAAAATCAAACGGCCTCAAGTAACACCGGAGGAGATTTAGATTGGATATTTGGAAAAATTTCCTTCACTGAAAGGGCTGTCAAGCAGGAACAGGCTGCCCAGGAAAGTGGTGGAATCGTCATCCCTGGAGGTATTTAGAAGATGTGAAGACGCTGTGCTCAGGGACATGGTTTAGTGGTGGACTTGGTAGTGTCAAGTGGCACACCTAGGCATTTTTGGGTGATTCCACCGCTTCTCTGTGCAGTTAAATTCTTCAAAAAGACAGAACTTGGCTTTCCAAATTGACAGAGCCCTGCTACAGATCTCCTATCCCCGCTTTTTCTAGTACTCAGTAAATATACTAATGTTGTAACAACCACAACATTTCTCTGCTAAACTGCTCATGCCTTTGTGCATCACAGTTCACCACATCATTGCTAATCTACCAACAACTGTGGTACAGAACACATCAAAATGGTACAGCAAATCAAAACCGGTAATAAATGACAGCATCACTGTCACCCTCACCACGTGTGTGCTCCTCTCAAAAGTTTATCATATATTCAGTCCCTGTGTAGAACTGCTGTGCCTTTCTGGTTCAATTACAGCAAATAAAGATTATTCATTTCCATCTCTAAAGTAACAAATTAGAAGGCAGGATAATGCTCTCTGTTAAAGAATTTGTACACGTAAGAAGCAATCACTACACTGCACAACCTGGCTGAAATTCTGTATATTCACCTTCATAAAAGAAGCAAAATATAATCTAAGTACCTCTCAATTAAAATAATAATAATAATAATAAATGTTGCTATTTATAGTTGTACAATTACTGAATTTCCTCTACCTTGGACTGTTCTCTGCCTTTCAGTGTTTGGCATGACTGACACATTGGATATTGATAAAACATCATCTTTTAGAAAATCCTTTACAGATAATGCAAACACATGCCAAATTTTGAGATCTTTTATTTGTTTTTCACTAATCTGGTTTCCTTTTAAATAGGATTTTTAAAACCCACATCAGACTGTATTAATGAAGGAAATCCAAGACTGCTTTTCAAACTTGTATGTCATTCTGGGCAAGAGATAATTGCTTTCTGCGTGAATTTTAAAAATCACTGCTAAATGACAGTGACTGGAAGTTCAGAAGAACTGTCTTAAACAAGCAGGCAAAGAAAAACCAACAACGTGCCAGCAGTGCTCTTAGGGACTGAGAGGTGAAGTAGCATCCTCAAGGCCCAGCTCTGTCAGATCTGTCAGAGGAGAATGCTGGGGGAAAACACTGATCTAAAAATGTAAGTGATTTACAACCTCATACTCATAAAATAAGTGTCATTGTTCTTGCAGGCTGAAAAACTGGTGCAAGTATGATACTGAGCTAAAAATGCAGTACAAATGAATTTCCATGATCTCAGCCAGGAAAATCCTGCAGCTGGGAATGTCTTAGTCCTGCAAAGCATTAGGCTACCTTTGATATAGGTCTCACGTATCTCTTGAATGAATCGGTACTTCAAAAATACCTTTTTAATGCGAAAAAATGACAGGCAGGACTTGGAGATAAGGGAAAACACTAGGATTAATTTTGTGTTATTTCACCTTCATTTCATTTGCACTTTGTCTGCCATTTTTCTCCTTCTCAAGGATTTGGACACCAACAACCAGTGTAGTGACTAAGACAATTTTGATGTGGTTTGTGAAGATTTTCTTCTCCCCTCTACAATCTGCATGTCTCACAGACAATGCCTGAACCCCACGCAGTTACTGCAGTATTGCCTTATCCTACGTGTCAATAGGGTTTAATCCACTGCCATTCATTGAACTGCTGAACCTGGGTTTGGGGGAAAAAATTATCTTTTGTAAAGCACATGCATCAAACAGTAACGATAACCAAAACTCCCTTAATCAAATATTTCCTTATGGCCCTCATGGAGCTTCTGCTCCTCAAGCTTCACAAGTCTTTTACTTTGAGTCATTCCTGCAGCCTGCCCTAGTTTACAGTTTCTGTATAACACAGCTGTTTGTGCTGCTGCAGATCATGCTGATTTCTTATTAGCACACCTGCAGGTCCCTAAATCTGCTGTCACAAATGCCCAATGAGCAACTGATAGTTTTGCAGAGTTTAAGATGAATTTCTGTCTCAGGCGCCTAAAAACACAGATGAGTATCTAGTGGGATTTTTAAATGCCCATCATCACCTTGATCTCATAGCTTTTATAATTTGTCTGCATTTTCAGAAGAGATTTATAAGTCTTTGTCAGGCCTTCAAGGTCGAGATGGTACACAAGCTAAAAACAGAGAGAGGAATTAAAATCCATTTTTGCAAAGCTGATACTGTTTGAAATTTGGAACGTCTATTTAGGCACTGTTAAAAATGGAAAAGCCCTCCTCCTATTAAGCCATATTGTCTACCTAATAAATAAACTGTGACTTCTGATTTTAGAAGGAATTTCTATTTTCTTACAGTTTCTCATAATATGTAACTTCCTACAGAGCTGCTGTATCATTCATGCCAGCTCACATAAAGAAACAAAAGAAAACATAAGTACATGAACAATCAGAGCTGATAAAACTTGGGGGCTGTACTTTGGCATCATGAGACATCTACACTCTGCAAATACGTATAACTGGAATGCCTTACAACAATAGAAACAAAGCTATGAATACATTTTTGCAGATTAGGATCATATAAAACGCACAGGTTTTTGTAAAGTCTCACAAAGGTACATCACTAACCGGTGCTGCAGTCCCTTGGCTACCGAGGCAGGCACGAGGCTGAACATTCCTTGGACCACCAGACCCGTACAACTTTGTAATTGCTCTTTTAGTAGCATGTCAGGATCACACCTGGACAACTCTGGTACTTCGCTAATGAATAGCAACCACCCCGTTTTATTTTGTACAGAAAATGGTTCTGGGCAGTTTCAGCTGGCAGATCTTTCTTTTGACATCTCTTGGTGTCAGCTCCTTTTTCCTCTCCAGCCAGTCAGTGAGGAAATTGTGGATTTTGGTAGTAATCAAGCGCTGAATGAAAGAGATTAATACAATCAAGCATAAAATATCAGTGCAACTGAACACAGTGGGCTAATGTCACTCCCGCCTTCAAACATACTGAGTATATGCAATATTTAAGTCTGAAATTCTTCCTTTTATCTTGGTTTCCTCAGGAAATGAGGAAATATATTTGCAAATACTCTACATCTTCAGACACATTTCCTTCTCTCTCTAAACAATGTTGAACCCTAAAGGCCACATTTATTTAATATCTAATAGAAAGATGGTGATTTGAAAACATTCAGCTTTGGAAAGAAGAAAGATTTCATTATTGACTTCACTCTACTGATTGATGGAACCTTCTTCTCCCTACGGACAGGAGCAACCCCATGCCTATGGCTCTTCCCCCAGCCCTCTTCTAGCAGCATGCCTCCAGACAGAGCCTACCCGGAAACCTCTCCTTTCCAAAGGACTTGGATCACTCACATAAGTGGAAAGATTTTACTCGGATCTACCGTGGGCGTTTTCTTTTCAACAGGCAATTTCATTTTCTGGAAATTTCAAACAAGTGAAAAGATCAGTATGGGGCTATCTTCTGCCAAAAGAAGGCAGAACACATAGGCAAAACAATTAAGAAAATATTGCTGTGTTAGGTATATTGCTCCCAGGCCTCCAGGAGCATGATTTTATTTTAAAAATGGCATCGCAAAGTATGTATAGAGCACCTAATCCCTAATATTTCTTTTGCCTCTTGACTGGACTGGTCCTTGCATCATCCTTCATTGATCCTTGCTCCATCACATGACAGGGTGCAGCAAATTACATCCACCAACAGACAGTCAACTCCAGATGCTAACAGCTACTAATTAGTGAGGGAGAGAGGGAGAGCGCTGTTTTGCTACCTGTTGCCATAGCATCTAACAGACTCTGCTCCCTCAAACCCCGGGTTCCCGTCCCTCCTGCCCCACAGGTGCTATTAGTAGAGAATAATGGTTCCCAACTGAGATCTGCAGATCACAGATGAGCTGCAAAGCCTCACTTGGAAAGGTTTCCTAATTGTTAGCACGCACGTGTTTCCCCAGCTGCTGCAGAGTATTAATGCTCCCGCCTTAGCTGGGTGAAAGCAGGTATGCTCCCTAGCAGGTGAAAGGCCCGTGTTAGGGCCAGCTGCTTCTTATTTGTCTGGGGAACTTAGAGCAGAGGAGCTCAATAGAGGAATTTCTTGTTGAGCAGCAATATGTTTCTTCAATAACAAGCTGTGTCTAGAGGCAGTACTTCAAAACTTTCCTGGTTCACGTTATGAGCTTTCAATTCTACCAAACCGGGATAAAACCTGCATGTTGTCATACACTTTTAAAATACACTCATGGCATTTCTGAAATGCAATTACACAAGACTTCCGTTTGTTCGTTCGTTTGGGCTTTGACTTTTTGTCTGTGTTTGCTGAACATCCATTTGTACCTGGAGAAAGTGATATTTATTTGAAAGATGCTTATTGCTGAAAGTCAAGGTAAACCTGTGTTATGGTTTTAAACCCAGCAAGCAGCTAACCCCCACACAGCCAATCAGTCATTCCCCCAGAAACTGGCGGAGAGAATGGGAAGAGTAAAAGCAAGAAAACTCATGGGTTGAGATAAAGGCAGTTTAATGAGTAAGGCAAAAGTCATGCTCACAAGCAGAGCAAAGCAAGGAGTTCATTCAGCACACCCCATGGCAGCAGGCGTTCAGCCATCTCCAGGAGAGCAGGGGTCCGTCACATGTAATGGGGACTTGGGAAGTCAAATATCCTTACTCTGAACACGCCTCCTTCCTTCTCCTCCCCCCCAGTTTTATATGCTGAGCACGATGCCAGGTGGTAGGGGATGTCTCTTTGATCAACAAGGTCAGCTGTCCCTGCTGTTTTGCCTCCCAGCTGCTTGTGCACTCCCAGACTCCTCGCTGGTGGGGTTGGATGAGAAGGCGTGAGAAGCGGAAAAGGCCTTGGATGGAACACACCTGTTTCAAAATGACTTTATTAATTATATTTGCACAGTAGCAAGAATTCTGTGAGAAGTATTAGCCACAGAGAAATTCCAAAAAGACAGGAAATCCTTAGAAACTTCGATCACTAGCGAAAAATAAACCACATATAACTTGATCTAATAAACCTGTTCTGTTGTTCTGAGGACATATCCATTATAAACACAGCAGCTTTAATTGGGGTTCTTTCTACTCATCACACTGCACAAAGCAATTTGCTACTCTAGTTTTTCAGTGCATCAAATGCATAACTTTGTGGACTATATTTTTGTACTCATGAGATCAGGTAAAATTTACACAATTTTAAAAAAACATCTTTTTTAAAAGTTGTTGAACAAAACAGCATCACTTTCTAAAATCCTGGATGAATTTTCCTTCTGTATTAAACAGGTAACTATGGCAAGAAATTCCTCCTCCGGTTCCCAAAACACAGTTTGTATGTATAACTGGAGCTTTCTCTGTCACTGTAGACACAGTGGTGTTTTCGGCAGTCAGAGCAGAGGATGGAGGGATTGCCAAATTCCCCTGTCCATTGTCTGTTCTGGTTTTAATGTCTCCAGTTTCCATTTCCTTGCATGATCATTTCATCCACTCCCCTTTGTGTTGCTGTAACTATTCCTTCGTTATCTCTTTCTTTTCCCTCCCTCCAGTTCCTCTTCACCTGACTGCACCTTCATTCACCCACCTTCTCTCGCGTTATAAAACCGTGGGTCCTGAGGTCCTCCAGCTCCTCTCATGCCCGCTGTGGCTTCACTGGTCTCTTGTTACACGTCCGTGCAACACTGAGAGTACAGAGTCACCACACACTGAAGGAAGCTGAAGCACTCCGAAGAACATAAGCACAGGAATTAACAAATTCAGTGAATTGATTTTAAGAACCAGTGGATTACAACGCCTGCTTTCCTTCCCCAAGTATCAGACCCAAGTGTCAGCTCTCATAACTCTGGTTTTTCATCAGCAAACGTTGATGAAAACTCAAGCTGAGTCCAGCACACTTGCTCAGGAGGAAAGGACACCCATGTTAACCACCTTAACATTGAAGCCAACAAGAAAACACTGGAGTTCTAGGAGGTGCCTGGGTTAACACAAGTGAAAATCAGCCCCAGCAGTGAAATCCATTAAAGAAAATCTTCTGCCATAGCTTTTCACTGTGCTGAAAATCTCTTGTAAACCTTATGGGGTAGGCTGATGAGCTGCCAAGGAAGAAAGAAACACTGTCAAACTCACATCATCTCTCCGAATTCCTGTCTGCTGGGAAGCTTTTCCAGATGATGACAAGTGGCCACTCTGCATGGAAAACTGGGCTCAGCCGCTATCCCACACCCAGGTTCAGGGTGAAGTAAGAGGAGACAGAAAAAAGATCATAGATGAAAGATCACCTTCATAAAGTTCAAAAGCCCTCTTTTACCCACTAAATCCCTGCATTCCTGCTGAAGGGCCTGGGTGCAAAACAGTGCTGTCTGACTCAGGCATCAGCCTTGAGGGTTTTCAACTCTAGTGACAAGTAATAAAACACAGCTAGAAAAATCTACCAATTCAGAAGACAAGAGCGTTTTACCAAATCTCTTCATACAGGTACCAGGACATTAATCCCTTGGAATCTTCCCTCTCAGTAAAGTAATGCCTGTCCCTGCTTCCTGACAGGAAACTGCAGAAGGCAGTCATCAGTTATCCAGTCTCAAAGGGCTGTGTTTCAGTCAATACAATCACCCTCCTCATGCCAGGAGCTCCCACTTCATCAAGCAGTTTAAATCCAGGGGCCAGTCTCCCAAGTGGCAGGTGTTGTGAACTATCCCATGCTCTCAGGTTTAAAAAGAAGGTAAACCAAAGTGAGGGAAAAAAAAGTTCTGGAGCATTGTGAGGGGTCATAATACAGTGGTACTAAGAAATGAAAATCATTGCGTTCTCACAGGAGAGGACCTTTCATCATCTGTTACTGCAAAGGAAACATTTTCTTCTCCCTGGTTTGGTTTTTTTCCCTTACGCTGAATATACAAGCTCAGTTTTCAATTAAAGTGTTTCACTTACTTCTGCTCACTGCTTAGAAATCAAAGCAAAGCACTGTATTGACTTAAAGAAAAAAAAAAAAGAACAATGCTTGACAAGCACAGCACCATCAAAATTAGTTCATTAGGCCCCATTCAAATTACGTTTCTTGCTATGCTAAATAACCAAAGTTGTTCAAGGATTTTGAAATAAAATTGTTAATTGTTTGCTTCCCCCCCACCCCCCCCCACCCCTTTCTGATACATTTCTGCTTTGATACTTTGGGAATACAGTGCTAATTGAAAACCTTTCGGAAGAACTCAGTCCTACTCTATAGTCTGCAAAGCTGAGACAGACATTTAAACAAAGTGGAATGGAACATCCAGTTGGGGAAAGGCTGCTATTCATTACAGCAGGGATTTCCAGTACCACATGATCACCCATCTCCAAAATCCTCATTATCTGCCTGAAGTATCTGTCAAAGTATGTTTTCTCTATACAAGTTACTAGGAAAGGAAATCATAGAAATCAAATACTGTTGTTGCTGGAAAATACTTGGTGGATGAGATAGAAAGGAAAAATCCAATAATGGGGTAAAAAAATAAAATAAAATAAAAATATTTTTTTTAAAAGAAGACAAGGAATAAGTAGCTGGAGAATATTGTTTAGGAATTATAGAAAAAGGCAAAGCATAACACCAAAGCTGAAACGTATAACCAGGGTAGTGGTTATGGCAACAAAGCAATGCTTACAAAAAGTATGAAGTGATCAATGTTTAGTTGGGGCACCAAAAGGGAGAGATACTGCTTAGAAGAACATATGAAAGTGTGTTTCATAAAAAGCATTTTGGGTTCTTAGATTTAAAGACTATTGACTCTCTCCAGAGGCTAAAAGTCTGAGTTGTTTCCCTGCAGGGTAGGTCCGACACTTAGGTTTAGGATACAAAGGAGTTTTTCAAAGGTGAAAATTTGGCATAGCAATATTGAAAACAGAAAAGCTCTTATTTTTTAACAACTGTGTGCACTCACCGTGGTGCCGTGCATCTCACCTGTGTACAAAATAACCCAACATGCGAGGGCAGAGAGTGTCTGTGCATAGTGGGGCAGTGGGGAAGGAGTAGAGGCAGAATATCTCTGATTCCTTCCCAGCTCTGGAACACAAACTTATTCATTTCACTGCCAAACATCAGAAGCACCAAACCTGATTATCCTTTCTCTGAAAGTACCCTGGAATTAAAAAAAAACATGAAGAAAGGTAAAAAGTAAACCTCGTATGGAAGGAAATATTTTAATTATTGCAGTATTAAATATTTCCGGTGGCTGCAACTAATCCAAGCAAGTGCAATTTAGAAACATTTTCCCCTTTGACACATTGTTTAATATTAATGTGCTATTCTCATCACTATATGGTGTTAGTGGTTCACCATCCAGTGTGTTTTATGGTACATTTAAACCAGCCATCTGGAGAAGTAGCCATCAGAGCACTTACCTCAAACACCTATTGTAAAAACAGACTTAATAAAATGAGAACAAATAGCAGTGCTGGCAATTACGCTTACGGTGTGTATTCTGGCAAGAAAAGTCAGAAGGTTGTTGGTCTGTATATATATGAACTGATTTTCTCTAATACAGTTTCTCACCTGATTTCCCATAGGTTTTTAGAGGCTTTTTGTTTGAGGGAACAGGGGAAGGAAAAGTTAGGTTAAGCTACAATATGCTAGACAATAATCAAGTAACTAATATGAGGATCTGGTCCCCCTACCAGGTAGTTATTTACGTTAACAAAGATAAAAATAACCTGTCAGAGTCTAGAAAGATAAAAGGTGCAGTAAATTCACAGATTTTACAGATAGGTACAGATGTGGACAGAGAAGTCACAGTCTCAGATTTATTATCACACCAAACTTAACTGTGAATTTAATACTACTTTTTATTATAGATCTGTTCCAGGGAACATAATTTTATTGTTTTCCTTTTTTATTTTTCAGATGGATTCAGAGCAGAGCTAATATATGTTGTATGCAGCTCCAAGGATCTCAGTGCTCAATAACTCCAGAAGTATAATCAGATAGGAACTGAAGTAGTAAGCACACAGAAAATAGTTTAAATCATTACACAGGTAATTGTCCTTTTCTCCCAGTTCAGAGCCAGCTTTGGGAAATTTCTATGAAGATGATGAAGAGGGGTATAAAACAAAGTTGCTGGGGGAGGAGAATCTCAATCCGTGCCGCTCAAATCAGTTTGATGCCAGTGTCAGCACAGATATCCAGAGCCTGGAGGTCAGCAGGAGGGCACTTGGAGAGCAGCACAGGGGAATTCCATGAATTCCAGTCTTTCCAACCTCATTCGAGGGCCCTCAAATGCCTCTATGCAAGGGAATGTAGCATGAGAACTCAAGAAGAGGAGTTAAGGATGTGTACAGGCCTGCAGGCTTGTGATCTTGCTGGCATCACAGAGATGTGTTGGGATGGCTCTTTGACTGGAAAACAGGAACGGAAGGATTCCGGCTCTTTAGGAAGGACAGGCAAGGGAGACGAGGAGGGGACATCACCCTCAGTGTCAATGACAGCTGCCATGTGTGGAACTCTGCCTGGGGATGGATGAGGAGCCGAGAGCTCACGGGTCAGGATTAAAGGAAGATCAAGGACAGGTGACAGAATAATGAGGGTCAGCTGCAAGCCACCTGAGCAGGAAGAACAAGCAGATGAGGGCCTCTACAGACAGACAGGAGCAGCCTCAATGCACAAAGCTTGACCCTCACAGGGCATTTCAACCACTCTGACCTCTGTTGAAAGGACAATGCAGCCAGGCGCAAGCAATCCAGGATGCTACCAGCTTGTCTTGATGATAACTTCCTTCTCCAAGTGATAAGAAGGCTCAGGTACTCAAAGCCTTTTTTGTTTCAGCCTTCACCTGAAAGTGCTCCAGCCACAGTGCTCGAGGAGCAGAAGGCAAAAGCAAGGACTGGGAGAATAAAGAGTTGCTCTCTGACCATGTAAGGACTCTAAAAGTGCACACGAGTTGAAAAGGCCCTGAATAAGGGCTTTAAACTGAAGATATTACAAAGAAATTATTTTCTGAGGGTGGCAAAACACTGGAACAGGTTGCCCGGAGAAGCTGTGGATGCCCCATCCCTGGAAGTGTTCAAGGCCAGGTTGGATGGGGCTCTGAGCAGCCTGGTCTGGTGGGAGGTGTCCCTGCCCATGGTAGGGGGGTTGGAATGAGATGATCTTTAAGGTCCCTTCTGACCCAAGCCATTTCCTAGTCCTTTTCATAGAAACTAAAATAGTGTGGTTTTTGCAGGACGGCTGTAAGGAAATTAATCTGGATTAATACAGGCATGAAGAGAATGTTTGCAAGATGCAAAACTATTTTTCCTTATGTATGGACTCTAATTCTGGAGTAAGAATGTCCTTCTGTTTGATGTTAACGCAGGATCTTTGTAGACAATTAATCCAGAAGAGCTATCACAGTTAATTTCCCCTGGTAGATATTCCCAAAACAAAAGAATTTATCTTTTCCTATAAATTGCAGACAAAGATAATAGATGCTTTCCCCACATATTATATCTAAGAAAACTGAAGCTCTGCACCTAATTCAAGTTTATTTCTCTCTAGAATCCATCTAGAGTACAAATACTTGTCTGCATTGATGCTCATATTTCCTTACTTCTTTTTTTTAAACAGTACTACAAACACTACAGTGCACTGCCATATTGCATAGGCCAAGAAACACCCTATGTTCCCAGGAAAAAGAAAACTGATTCTTAAATATTGCAGCAGGCTGACCTACAGGTACACAAGCTTTAATTGCAAGTTTGATGAATATGTTAGTGAAATAGTAAAACCCCCAGGCATAAAATCTCTTTTCAGATGAACTTCGTTTAGCACCTACACGATTCTGAACTTATGACCTAAAATGGACTGGAATTTCATTAATGGTTTTTTGAAACTTATAATCTATTTTAATATCCTTTTATACGAACCAAGCAAAACCAGGCTGTTATAACACAGCAGCCTTATTCAGATGATATTCATGTTTCTTGACTATTTTTTCCCCTTGATTTTACAGAGAAGAGGCAAAGGAATTAGATTAAACTTGGGGAGTATTCTCATTGTTGCAAGGAAACATCCTGGAGGACGAACGAGCTATTAACATTCTCTCCTCAAGCAAGGAACTGTCCCAGGAGATACATAAGAAACAAGAAATAACAAAGACTGAAAAACAAATTGATGAAACTGGAGATGGCTGCAGACCTGCAAACAGCTTTTCACACTGTCACAGTTACTGTTTGAATTGAATAGTTTAGATTTGCAAATAGATGGAGAAATCCACTCATTTCTTAAAAAATCCCTGTGAAAAACATATTTCACATTAAATCCAACTTTAAAATACATACCAATGCTTATATTTAGTCTGCAAAAGCAGACCTAGTGTAATATTAAGGAGTGTTGAGGGGACAAACCATGACAGAATTTGAAATGCTGCTTTTAATACTCAGGCTGCGATTCATTGTTTCAGTGCTCACAAGTTAGGTTTCCAATGTTTTGTACAGGATTAGACTGCAAATCACTCAAGTATGTTAATTAGCTTCTCCTCTAACTTGGTTTACATCAATTCCATGTATCAATACTGCTTGGCTTGGTTTATTTATCTCACATCTGTCCTATTTACGAGAGTGAAAATTCTAATTCATTACGCAGAGGATCAGCGGCGTTACAGATCATTATACGTAGAGATGTATTTAAATGTACACACCGTTATAGCAAACTTAGGAAATGAAGGAGCTTGGAACTACCAAAGCCTGTAGCAGATGTAAAAATGCAAATATTTCATGAAAAATATTTAAAACCAAGCAGTGATTAAACCATATTGGGATTTGTCCTTGGTGAAACCTGCTGCTACAAACACCCTGCTATAATTCTTTTTTTTTCCCTCTCCTCTCTGCAGGCTGCTGTTGATGTGTAGGTTCAAGTCATAAGCTTCAGCATCATTATGAATATTTCGCTTCTCACAAAGGACACCCTCACGTAAGAAATCTTCTCAGTATCCCAAAATATTACAAAGAAACAATAATTATGGCTAATTACTCACTCCCAGTACACTTATTTGTGGTTTGCAATTTCAAAAGAGTGAATTGAAGACAGGTGCATAAAATAGGCTTAATGAGAACATCAGAAAATAGTTGCTTTAGCTGTAAATTACTACTTTTACATGCTGTATTTTATTTTTAGAAGAGAATGTGTTGCCTGTAAAAGATATAAAATTAGTGGGGTTAGAAACTGAGTTCTTTTATTTCACTTCAGAAAAGGTACAACATACTACCAGTGGTACTGAAAGCTTGCTAATGACATAATATTAATATTCACCAATACCTGATGGGGTAAAGTAATATTGCTTGGCATTAGCTGTAACAAGCCCCGAGTCCCACTGTCTCTCTCAAGGAGTTTCATTCACCTTCTACATTTAGTGCCTGCTTTTACCATGCAAACTGTTTCATTTCTCTTACTAGGATTATTTTTCCCACCCTAACTGAGAAGCTGTTCTTTGCTCTGTCTTTCCTCTTGGCCTTCTCTTCTAAGCAGGGACACCTCCCTCTTCTGCTTTTTTCTTCCAAGAAAATCCTTCATTCAGTATTAAGTTTCTGCCTTTCTCCTGGCTCAGACAGAGGTTCCCCTCTTTTACGATGTATAATTTTCCTCCCTGTTTCATGGCCTCTATAAATACTGGTCTTTTTTCTCAGGGCTCCCACCTACAGGCTCTTTCCTTTTTGACCTAGCAAGAGGAAAAGCCTTCAGACCACATGGCCAAGCCTTCCTCCCCTCACTGGAACTGAGCATAGAATGAAGTGATTCCCCTCTGCCTCCTGCCTTTGTTATGCCTCGTTTTGCAGGGAGTTTCTATCAGCTAGATGCTAGATCAGACAACATGAGACAAGAGACAGCAGCTGAAAGCAAAAAAAAGCTTTAACCTGCGTTGGAAGGCTTGCCTTTTAGCTGCAGATAATTCCTGCTTGCTTTCCTCGTTCTCCTGTTTGAGCATTTCTGCAGCCTCAGGTCAGATTTGCAGATGCAAAAACCTAACCTTTGTCACTGAGCAAAGGCCTGAGACGAAAGCACTCTCTTTGCCTTCGGAGGATAGAAATGTATTTTGATCACAGTTAATCTGAGCCAGATTCAAAAACACTTCCCAAAAGATAGAAGACTCCTCAATTTTGTCAGTTATACTGAAAATCTCTTAATTTCTTTTCCTTTTGCTTATGTAGTTACTAGTAACATAGATTAACTTTCTTTCCCTTTGGGGAAGGTGTTAACATCTTCAGAAATCACGGTGAAATCATTGCATAGCCAGGTGCCTACTTAGTTTCCTGGAGGTCCCAAGGTTATCCCCTGCTCTAAGGCAAGGACACAGTACCCTAAGGCATAGGAAAGTAGTGACTGAAGTTCCCTGGCTTGTGTGCTGGTGTTGGCCAGGGAGACCAGAGCAGCGCTACCTGCTCCTCAGGTTTATGAAGGTACAAAACGGTCCCTGATTGTAAAGGAGCAAGGAATTACCAGGAAAATTATGATGAACTGCAGGCTGGTTTCGTGCCTCCAGCTGTGGCCCACACACTCGCAGTGACTTGATGTGGCTGGAAGGCTTCCCCGTTAATGCTGATGATGGATTATCATTAAAGCTTCCTGCAAACACAGGATATGGTAGATATGTATGAGTGTGTGCATGTGTTATTTTTTCCCTTGGCTAGATTCTCCCTCAGAACAGTTAGCACTTGAGGCTTGGTTTTATTACAATGCACTTTTCTGCCTATCTGCAATCATAATACGTCTGAACTTCATTAGCCAACCAGTTAGATTTGGGATGAGTTTTTCTCAATTCGCCATACAGAGCTGATAGAACGTCTTCCACATTTTCATCCCTCAGCATAAGTAATATTGAATAACATCCTCAAAACAATAGGTAGCCTTTCTTAAATCTTTATACATAATTGAAATTTCTAGTATCTTTTAAAATGTATTCTATCTGGATGTAAAATTGGTCCTAGATTTTAAAGAGTCTATCTTCAACATTCAATATTTGATAGATCCTCCTTGCTGGCAGCAAGAACTGTCTCTTTGCCTTGTATAGACTCAGGCTTAAGTAGTATCTTTCTAATTGCTTTTTCCCTTTAACTGTGAGGAAAAATTGTGGCATAATTTGGAAAATAATTTCCTATCCTAATTTTTTATGGCCAGCATCTCGTGGCTTACAGATTTCTGACTGACCAATAGTTTGAACGTGTTAAAAATTCTCAACGCAAAAAATAAGGAAGACAGAAATGAATACTGTGTTCCCAGCTGTTTCCTAGACTGTTCTGGGGTGTAATTTCATTATGTTTTACCGTGGTTGTGTGAGTCTATCTGTAACAGATCCTAAAGGATGTACAGCACTAGGTAGGTTCAAGCACTGATAAAATTTCAGCGATATTCTCTTACCTCACATACTACACAGCTGTGCTAGACCTCTAATGTACTTCTTGGCATGATATCGCCTTATTAAACGCATATTCTTTCTGCAGTTCCCTGGCAAGAGCAAGCCAAATCCAAATTATTTGCAACAACTCTTCAGAATGCATTTTCCAGATGTCATTGTCACTTGCTCCTGGTTTCCTCTATCAGCTGTCACTGACACGCTGGAAATGTGTCCTGTCCTGAAGGTTAATGCATACCTGGAAAGGGATATCGAAGTCTGAAGCATGGGGATTGTCCCAGCATGCTCCAGATGACCCCTTGATGCAGGTGTAAATACTCAGGGTTGTGCAGTGGGATCTCAGCCCTAGTGACACTGGATTTGAGCAGTGTGTCCTCGGCTGTTTTGCAAAAGGGCGAGCGAGCTCTTGGCTCCTCTGCTCACTGCTGAGGTACAGAAAGTCAGAGCCTGATTATTTGAACATCTTCTTTCATGGCACCGTGTTTTACTGTCTGGTTTACTTTACTGTGCTAAGGACATTTTTGTTTTTTCAATTTAGTACAGATGGAACCATCAGGAGAGAGAGTTTCGCATAAGGAAGCATAAAGGTTACCAGCACAATAAAAATTAACACTAAATGCTGTACAGTTCTCTCTAATCTGTCCTTCTGTATGTTGTGGCCTATTAAATGTCACTCCAGTGGTTTGCAAAAAGCTCATAGACTGTAGCTTTACATTTCCCACAGAAAGGCACGTTGTGGGTCACTGAGGGAAGCGGCTGAGGTGTCACAGCTACCCAGGACTGACAAGGACACGGGTGCACTCCGAGAAAAGCCCTCGTAGCCATGTCTGAGCCACGACACAGGAGGTAAAGGCGGGTTCTGCTGCTCCTCCAGCCTCCCCAAATACTCCTTCCCAGGCCTGCCCTGGCCATCACAGCTGCCCAGATGCTGGGCAGATGCCCAGAGGGTGGCCGTGACCCCTGCAAAGAAACAGCCCTTCCATTCAGGTCCTGCTTCTGGTGTGGTAGGTTGAGTAAAGAGCCACATTTCACTGCAAAGGCACACCAGAACCCAAAGAACAAAAATATTTAACGAAATCAAATGTAGCCCAAGAGGAAAATTTCCTTATTTACCTTTCAGTTGAGCATCTGAACCAAAGTTTTTTAAAATTATTTCTGCCCACATGTGAAGCCATAAGCACTGGTGCCCTAAAGGGAGCAGGGAAACAGAGGTTCATGCATCCACAGATCCCAAGGCCAAGAATAAACACCACAGCCCACATCTGTTATTTCATAAAAAAGTCAGAGCCTGGCATTTTAAAATTTGATATTTTATCAGATTATAAATTTTAAACAGCAGCTGGAGCTTGAAGTAGTCATGTACAGGAAAAAAAATTGAACTAATTTCCTTCTTTCTTTCTTTCTCTTCCCTGTGTCACTCAAGTGTTGTTTCAAATAGGATTATTTTGTCATTCAAGTTTCAAGGTTAAGATTTGTTCCTATTTATGACTCTAAAATCCTTCAAACCAGTAAACTATCACAGTAATTCCAGAAATATAATGAAAAAAACTGAACAGAGAATTGAGAATCCTGTGGGCCACGAGGAATGGAATATATTAACATTCACCTCTAAATGCTTTTCTCAGTTGCTTATATATTAAAATATAATAATAATAATAAAAAATCCTTGAAGCATCTATGCGATTGCATGTTGGTTTCCTTTTGAGAAACACAAATTACTCTTTATATTTCTTCTCTGTGAGGGTTTGCAGCACAACAAAAGCCCAGTAAACACCGATGAATGGCTCTCCCTTCTCACTGGGGGAGCAGCTTTGGAGTGCCCACACGCTAATCCTGCCCTTACCTGGATGAAAGATGAATCGGGGGGTGAAACACTCTTTCAACCCCTCCTCTGGCGGAATGAGTCAATTGTGTTCACATGTGAGTTAAAGTATTTTGTTCTCCTCTTTCATTTTTTTGCCTTTGAAGAGAGAGTAAATTGCAACAACCCATGCCTATTATTAAGACCTGAAGAGAAAATGTTTAAATTAAAGATTGTACAAACATTCAAGCAGCAGTGTAATAAGCTCCATTTGGGAGGCGATGTAGCAAGTTTTGTATTTTTTATTTGGTTCATTACTTAAAACTAAATAACAATTGCTAGTTTTATTGCTGCCATTTCACAAATGCTAGGATTTTCTCTGTTGGTGTTGAAATCCAGTATGATTTCAATTTTTTTTCTCCTTGACATTTTATTCTACTAGTTTAATATTGATCAGCAGATACATATTGAAATCTCTGCTTTCTGCAGCCTCTAACAGAGCAAGAAAATTAAAAAAAAAAAAAAAATCCTCTTGAAAAAGCCTAGCCACACTAGTTTTTATTGTAATATAAGGCTTGCATCTAAGACTACCACATGGTCTGTCTGGTTCTATTCCACTTTTTACCTTGAGTGAATTACTTAATGATGGGAGGCAAACCTTTGTTAAAATGTAATGTGGTGTTTAAATACTTAGACCAAAATTCCAGCGAACCGTACCTATTATTTCTGAAAAGGAAGTGCCATCTTCCAAAGCTGCTATTTTGAAATATGTTAGAGTAAAAGACCAATTTTATCACCCACCCATTTGTCTGTCTATACATTTCCGTCTGTCTATTTACTTCTCAGAAGCTCGTTTCATTCCGGCCCTCAGAAAGAAAATAACATTTTTTCCCCTTAGAAGTGTTTTTTGCACCAAACACTTGTCACAGCCTCAAACATTTAAACACAGCCTCTGACAGAGACGCAGTATTACTTTGGCTTGGGTTATGAAATGGAATGCCATGAATGGCTGCCTGGAACAGCCTCTCTTTCAGGCAAGGTTCTGCAGGTGACCCAAGCACAGTTTGTGCCCTTCATGAATGTCAAGTAGGTGGAAAAGTGAGACTTCAGCACAAGCCAAACTAGCCGGGGGACTGGGATAGAAGAAAATATTCAGGACCTCCATCGCCTTCTCGTTGGCTGGGACTGTAGGTAAGACACGAGGCATGCAGAGGGAAGCTGGAATGTTTGGGTGCAGAGCCTGGCAGGACAGCCAGGGGACAGATGGTGCCAGGAGGTGTGGACTGGGTGCCCAGAAGTAACATCCATTTAATGGAAATTACTTAGCAAGAGGGAGATGCCTTTTTTCCGGGTGGTTTATTTGGAAGTGAGAATTCCTGAAACTGGAAAACTTTGAACAAATATTCTAGAAGGCTTGTGGAGTCCCTCCGACCATTTTTATCTTCTTGTTGAAATCTCACAGCTGGTAATCTCATAAATCTTCTGAAAAAGAAAAGGTCTGTTAGTTTTTCCGAAACCTTTGTTCAAATATTGCACTACCAAAATTCTCAGAACATGTTCCTTTCCTGAAGCCTTCAGTGGAAAGCACCTTCAGAAAGCATTGCTCGACGTGGTACAAGAGATCGTGGTCTGGGAACTACTAGAATAAGTGATTTTAGGGAAAGAGAGAATGAATGAACAAAGGCTATAACTAAGAATTTTTTTCTAGCTAAAAGGCAGGCAGGCAGGCCAAGAGAGAGACCCAGTGCTTCTCTGCTAGCAACAGCAAAGTCATTACTCACAGGACTTCTCTGGACTGGAAATCACTTTAAAAATGCAAAATGCCTCGTCACAGTCACAAAACAGAACAATTCTTGCTGTGAGGAGCTATCAACTTGCTTTGTGAAAAAGAACTTGACATTTGGGATAGTCTATAAACACCAAGAAGAGCAAGCTGGGAGCGCAACCAAAAGCACGAGCCCATTCCTGCAAAGTACAGATGGGGCCTACAGAAATACCAAACCAGAAGGACTGAATAAGGAAGTTGCTCCCCTCTCTCACCCTCGCCCCCCTCTATTTGTCTCTGTTTTTAGCCATCCTGAGCTTTAGAAATGCCAGCTTTTTTAATCTCTAAAACCATCTGTGTCGCTTTTCTCAGTGGTATCCTTTCACATCGTGTGTCACTGGTTTGTCTGTCTCTCCTGATGTTGATAATGTTGTTAGCAGCTTCTCTTGAAGTTTCCTATGAGCATACTTTGAATGACAAAGAGGTGTAGGGGGAAGGACATGCAATGCAAAGCTAGTACAGAGCTGATTTATGCGGCCTTGTGCATATTGAATAGGTTTAGTTCTGCCTTGCTCTATTTTTCTTTAGCAGCAAAATTTTTCACCACAGAGAATTTTGCAAGAATGGGCGATGTCCCCCCAGCCGCTTCCCCTCTGCCCTGCAGTGGGCTCCTCAGGGAGGACCTCACGGCACTGTAGAAGTCTGGCTACTGTGATACCATTGTTGTTTACACAATTATTTGATTAAAAAAGTCTCCATTATGTTTTCTCAAGCTGCATAAGAAAAGGGCCCTTTGGCTAACCACCTGAGACAGGGGGTGCTCTTAAAATCAGGGTTGTTGTCTTTTTTTCTTTTTTTCTGAACAATAAATTAACTGTTTAGTTGTTGTGTAACACTGATTTAAATAACACTTCCTGAACTGACTCTCTCTGTGTCAAGCCTTCCTTTCTGCACAGACTAAGTGCCCCAAAGGTACTTAACTGTAGCCCAAAGTCTAAGGGCACTAAAATCCCTTTATTTCCCCCACTCCTTCAGGCATCCGCTCTAGCACTTTTCCTTGGAAACAGCACATTTTGCTGTTTATGTCTCTCTGGTGCAGAAACTGTGCTGGTTGTATGAGGAGTGGTTAATTCCACAGTTAACCTCCCTCGATCTTTCTGCCATGGTAGATGAGCGGGCCTCAAGATCAGGAGGCCAGGGAATAGGGTGGTGAAGCAGCTATCAGCTCTAAAAATACATTCTGTTTTGTTCTGTTCTGTTCACACCATGCCATTTCCATTCCATCCAGTCTGTATCATCAGCCCAATGACTTAACTCTTCCCAGTCGATCTCCCTTTAGCCCTTGGCAAAATGAGCAAGTCAGACAAGTGCAGTCGGTCCAGCAGCTGTGTCAGGGCTGGGCAGCCTCCTCCAGAGAGGCAGTGAAATGGGAGTGGTGAAGCTGCCCAGAAGAATTTCTGTGCATCTTTGGCACTGATAATCCATGTCAAAGGCTAAGAGAGGACAAGACCCCTTCACAGTCTCTCATCGCGGCGCTGGGAGGTCTGTGCACCCCCGGAGCAGGACTGTGCTGCCTGAGGCAGCAGCTGGCAGGAGTCCTGCCCAGTGCCAAGCTCACAGGCAGCCCCTCGAGTTATCCTCCCATCCCTGGAGCACCAGTGGCTAGGACAGATGTTAACTGCTGGATGTGGATGTTGCTCCAAGCCCAGTTCCTTGCTGCTCCTGGCAGGTGTGCAGTGTCACACTGTGTCTCAGCCTGTATTTTCCCTGCCAAGAAACAGATAGTTCTTTGAGGAGCTAATAAACTGGCTGCTTTCTGTGTATTCAGCTGGCTGCATGCCGATGGATATACAGACAGATGAGGAGAGATTTGACCAGTGCTTTGTCCATCTTGGGTATTTCCAAGTGTCTTCTGATGTTCATGCTGACAGTTAGGAATCGTGGGATGGTTGGACAGGCCAAGGATTCCTCACTCTCCCTCCTCTACATCTCTGTTTCCATTTTTCCCCCAAGATTTATAATAAACTTTGGAAACTCTATCTCATTGGCTAGGAAATATGATCATTCTCACGTCAATGATTTACCACAGGTCCTTCAAACTAAGCCACCCAGGGAAGTCAAGATTGGGGTCAACCTCAGGGGCTCACAAAGGGTTTTTTGAGTCCCCTTTTGCAGCAGCAGAAAGTTGGGAAGTGACTCGGGAACTGACACCTCCTAAAATACAAAGCTCTTCTCTGTCCTCAGCCATTCATACACTTAACAACTTGCTTCCTAAGAAGTCTTATCCAAACAGGATAGTTCAAAGTTGCAATTACTGCACAAAGGGGCTGATGCTCAGTCTTCACAGTATTCCATAATTGGAACAAGCCCTCTTTGTCAGACCAAGGTACAAAATCGAGGCCCGGAGACCTTGCTGTTCTGGCATTCTTAGAGTCCTTACAATCCTCCACTGTCAGAAGTCCATGACCTTTTTCCTTGCTTCCCACTCACCCCCGCAGTCTAGGTTTTTGCAGTGAAAGGATCCAGCTCTTCTCACAGACATCAGAGAGCGCAGAATTTCAACCCTCAAAGTTGCCTCCACACCGTGTCTTCAAACACCTGTCTGATCTTTTCTGACAATACCATTGTTACAAGCCTCCAATTGTGCAGTTATCAGCCATGTACTTAATTGGAATGTGCTGGTTTAAATCCGGTTTCTATTTGCATGCCTGTTATTGTACTTCCACAACTAACTGTGAACAAACGTACTGTTGCTCAGCAGTTAGCAAAACTAATTTCACTAGCACAAATTCTTTTTAAAATTCATTAGAAATCAGGATCATTAACGTTTTGCAAATTTTTTGCACAGCCTGGAATCCTTCTGCTAGCACAATGTTGTGTTGGGCAATAAAAATCCCATGCAACAGATTCAGTAACTTTGCTGGCAGGTCCTTTCCACCCCCTGCAAAATTGTGCTCCTAACTCTGATGTGATGTCCCCAAACGAGCAGAGCTGATAGATACATTTATGGGTGTAAAAGGGAAGGAGATGAAGCATTTTCCTGTAAAAGGCAAATATTTGCATTTGTTTCTTGACAATTATTTCAGTAATAATTCATCTGGTCAAGAAAAAAGCTGAAAAATATAAGTGCAGAAAAACACAACTTTCTGGACTTCCCATGTGGAGATAAGCAGCAAAACTTGTCCTGGTTTCAGCAGTGTAAACTCACCCAATTGTGGGATACAATCGGTACAAGACTGTCCTTCACTGACAAAGTCCAAACTCAGAGCACGTGCTTCCCCAAAATGGTTTTTTATCTTCTAAACTGGAATTTCTCCCATTTGATAGAATTTCTCCAGCTTAATGTGGTATCACGTTGCTGCCACAATGTTGATTAATACCTACTTCTGTTGAGCAGGATGGAGACACACAGACAATGAGATCAAAGGAAGTGGGGTAGGGCCATGGTTTTCCAGTCATAGCAGAGGGCAAACCAGCTGCTCTTCAGGCAAGTTACCAGAAATCAAAAAGGGAATGGAGAGACCTGCCTTGGGCACAGTAACAGTACAGGGACGGCCTGAAAAGAACGGCACAGTTCAGCCCAGGCCAGAGACCACAGTTTAAAACAGCTTTGACTCATCTTGTTATCATCTTAATTTTGAGCTTTCCAGAAGCCAGAGGGGCTTACCAGGGATGCCCCAGTGACACCCCAGCATGATCCCCGCTGCACCAGGGCCTCCCAAGTGCTGCAGCCCCACACCACCCTGTTCAGCCCTGAGCAACTTCCATCCACCACACCTGGTCATCTCGGGAGCAACACCAGGCACTTCACTGAAAAAAACCTGGCTCCTCAAGCCAAGCTTGGCTCACCAGTGGCAGACACCACACAAACACACAGGTGGCCAAAAGGAGCTTAGGTCCAAAGAGGATTTGGGGTCAGTGCCTGCAACTGGAATGCTGCTGACAGGCTCATTAGCCAATAAACTCTGTGAGGGGCAAAAACTGTTACCATAGCTCAAAAATATGGGTCCTAAAAATCAATGACCTTGCTGGAAGATAAGGAGAGGAATATATTGGGATCTGCTCTTTCTACCTTGTGTTTGAAGCCCTTACTGTTCACTCTCTTCATGCCCGAGGGTTTGGCTTTTCAATTCGTGATTCCCTAATATAGATACAGCTCATAGAATATTTGAGATCCCCTATCAGAATTTAGTGATGTTATCTCACTGATGTCTAAACAGTTGCTGTAACTTGTATATATATTCACCTGTAGGAGATAAAAGCATACAAGCACTTAGCAGTGAGAGACTCTTGGACTTGAGAGCATCTCAACAGTACTCTGCACTGCAATCTCAGAGCAGGAATTCAAGCTAAGGTTTTAAAATACTGAACAACTTTATTACTCTTCCGTTTGTTTCATTAGCAGGAAAATGCAAGTTCTTTCGTGTAGAGTTACTGATAACAGAAGCTGGCGAGTGCCGAATGCCCTGCTGAATTCACAGTGGGGCTTGTGGAATGGGATTGTACAGCAACAAATGCCAACTGCTTAATGTCTCGCTGAATTATAGATTTTGGAAGGCTGCTTAATAAGAAGGAAAACAGTTAAGGTGGTTTCCACTTAATTTTGCACATGTATAAAAAGCATGGGACTGCCACTGACAACATAACTCAGGAGGATTAAATTACTGTTTCACACTCCTTGTAAATCAGAGCCCTTAATAATACACACATTACCCACATTTATGTTATGCATAAAGATATAATTAATATTAAAAAAAAATCTGGCAGGTCACTTTTTAAAAGACCTAACACCTTTTTTTTTCATAAGCAAATTATTCTTTTTTTCCTCCATGTCTCAAGATTTTTCCTCCAAAGGTGTTAATACATTTCAAAAGAAGAATGACAGCAGTAGGTTCCTTTGCTTTGTACTTCGTTTGTTTGTATGGTTCTGTGTTTACCATTTAAATTCAAGTAATTTGAATTAGGCTACAGCATGAAGTGTTAAGCAATTCTGCATTGGTGAAACACGAGGAGGCCCGAGTTTGTTCAGGATTCCATCCATCACCGGGGTGGGAGTCACCTTCTGCCACAGTAGGTATGCTCAGCACGGTGCACAATTAATGCCATGGTGTTCTTCTGGATTTATTCAGCATTGCCTTCTGATGGGTTCTGCTCTCAGCAGCTGAAAAGTTACACCAATTTTATACAAACTCCTGCCGTTTCCACCAGCTCACGATTAAAGCGAACTGTCTGCAAGATTAAGCTCCACAGAAAAGAACAAGTAAAATAAACGAGAGGGCATCCAGCATCCTGCTAATTACTGTGCCTGTGCACGCACTCACAGTCTGTGTGTGGGTGCATAGGGGCGTGTATCTGCCTTCTTATTAGCAGCAAGGCCACCACAGGAGCTACTTAACAGTAAAGACATCCAGGATTTCCCTGCTTCATCTGCTAACATTTTTGCTAGACTTTAGCCTGTTGGACTGAATTATTCTAGGCAGATTTTCCTGCAGACTGTATACTTAGGGAAATATCCAACTTCAGACTGTTAATTCTTTCTTCTTCTAAGGACAAGTTTAAGGAAAAAATATATATCCTGGCTTCATCTTGAAAGGTTAACAGGTCATTTGCTACTCCTGTGCAAGTCAACCTAAATTTGACCATGTTATATACCCTCCTAAGATCACAGTCCAAGCACAGGAAAGCAGATAAATTCCTCCAAGAGTCTGTGCTTTCAGGGCATGGTCCCCACTGGGGCAGCTCAGGACTATAATCTTCCTGCTTCTTTTTGTTCCACCTGAAAAATTAAGATAACAATGTCCTTTGATCTTAGAGAGGGAAAACAGAATTCAATGCTCTTTGTGGGTCACCTGAAAACAATAGCAGTGCCTGCCACCAAAAAGCTGCCAATGGAATTAATAATTATGTATCCAGATCACAGCTTGAATAGAGCGCAATACCCGAGACATGGGGCCACGTGCTGAACTATGAAGATAAAACAGAATATTGAAAAGCTGCCCAGCAAGTGATCCTAATCCATCCCAGCCACCTGTGGGTAAAAAACATGTAGGTGTACCATTGAGCACTCATCCTAATGTGAACAGAACTCAATTAAATGTGCACAGGCAAACTTGATTCTGGCATTTCCTAAGTTCTAAGGGCTTGATTTTGTAAACAATCATATCTTTTCAATGTGTATTTTTGAACGTGATATATGTACATGTCTTGTGTACAAATACGGGTATGTATGCACACTTCATACCCTGCATTGGCTTTCACCTCACTCAGGATAAAATGTATTGCCTACAACAAGGAAGGAAGGAAGGAAGGAAGGAAGGAAGGAAGGAAGGAAGGAAGGAAGGAAGGGGCTCTACTTGACCTATTAAAGTGAACAGTGCAGCTGGTGATCTCCAGTGCTTTAAACAAAGCGTAAAGGATTACCAAGAGTGCTTATTTGCATGCTCAGCCTGCTTCCAGTTCCAGACATATTACGTGCCTGGACATATACTTACCAAGCTGATTATCATAGCAATCTCAAAGTCTTGATCACACACTAAATTGGTGCAATATCATGAATATCCTTGGGTGCACAGTTGCTGATGCCAGTAATTTCAAAGTTCAGCCATCTTTCATTTCCATATGCTGAAGACACCAGGGCAATCACTTTCAGCTGTAGAGACAGTTCATCCTGTGCAATTAGAAACCATCTCAATAGATTAGTGTTTGCAGCACCCCCAAAAAATCCCCACATTGGGGTGCTTGGTTTAGCTACTTGGAAATTCAGTCTTGGGAGACATTCTCTTTTCTTGGTTTTGCTGCGGGGCAGCAGTGGCGGATTAGCCATCAGCATCAGAAATGGCCAGCTATTGTAGCTGAGGCAGCAGCAACACAAAGGAGAGCAGTTTGAAAGAAGAGTCCAAGTGTGTCTGCAGGGCTCCCCAAAAATGCAGCTCCACTGACTGAAAACTAGCAAGACATTCATTATTCACAGTCACTGCCACAGTGGCCTTGCTGGGTTTCACAAGCTGCAGAGGAGAGATTTATTCTTGACTTGACCCTACTTCTGTCAAGTCTGCAGAATCCTGGTTAAATGCTGCAAAGCATCTCATTAGGGACCACCCCAAACACTGCATGGACTCCCTGGGTCTGCTGCTCACAGGGTATTTGTCAAAGAGGACACTCACAGACATACACCACCCTGAAGTACCACACTTAAGGGAACTGAAGAAAATACCATCGCAACATAATTTTTTTTCTTGCTAGAATTCTCTAACCAGTAATGAAATGGCATTAATGAAAATGTTCAGTAATAAAAATTCAAAGTCATTACTCTAAACACTGCAATGATTTAGGATTACTAAGCAATTTGCTCAAATTAATTGGAGGCAATAAGTTAAATGCAGTTTTCTACTATTGAATCAAGCCAAGCCTTTGGGTCAGGAAGAATTCACAAATACCTGTAGCAAACACATCCCTGCCTTGCAGTCCTGATGCTCTCTCCAGCACTAAAACATCCAGCATTTGAAGCACAAGCGACACAGCTGTGCTGGACAAGTGTCCTTGTACTAGTGCAAATTACTGCCTAGGTACTTCTGTCCAAAGTTTTCCAGTGAAACCTATAATCCAAATATGTTTGTGTAAAATCCTAAAGCCACCTTCATTATTGGGAAGGGGAAGAAAAAAAAAAAAAGGAAGTAGCTTTTCTTTTGGACAGGAAATAAAGCTTACCTGGAAAACACCAGTGAGGATTTGTTATCTAAATGAGTTCTTTCCATGAACTTCTCAATGACCTGCCTGTCAATACCAATGAAATCAACTCACCTTTCTTGTCTTGAGCAGTGCCTTTAAATTGCTTATCAAGTCCTTACGGCCATGTGTTATGCCTGACCAGTCAAAGCTCACATCTCTAACGAGTTTAGACTTTCTCAAACTTTGAAAAAGTGTTGAGTAGCTACGTCCAAAATTGGTGAGGGCAATAAAGTTGAAAAAAAAAAAAAAAAAAAAGATATAAAAAGAAATCTCTTTATCTGCCTGAAAAAATTCTTAAAATTCTTAAAATTCTTCTATCTGCCACAGATAAAATGTAGACAATTCATTGCAAGATTCTTTATCAGAAAGCTCATATCCCACGCTAAAACAATGAAAAAATTTTTATACCTGAGTAATGAGTAATGAAAGTGGGCAGTGACAGCACCTACAAACCCAAAATATTTTCTCAAACAGACAACTTCTGATTAAGGTAGAGATTACACTAGTTTCTGACTTCATTTATTATACCTAAGTATAAATGTAATACGAGGGTATGTTTTTACAGTTATTTGGGTCCACAATTGATACCCCCTTCAGCAAAGGATTAATACAACAGAAGAAAATGAAAATACTGTAATAGTGATATAGGTTGTTTGAAATACAATGATTTTTCCCAGTTGTCAAACTCCTTATTCCGTATGTTGCTGTTACAAAAGCACATATAATGCAAGTTAGAGAAAGAAAAGGAGGCTTGTATTCACATCTGGACTTCTAACTGTTACCATTAAAAAGGGCTGTGAGGTACCTGTAGGTACAACTTATTCTTTTTTGACCAGTGCTTTTAGCAGTTTATTCATCTTGGGGAGAGTTTATTTGTTATTTTGCAGGCTGGACTGTGCTGGAACTTTGTGGATTGCTGTTCTCAGTGGAGTTTGATTTCCTGCTGTCTCTCTTCATCACCTTTCTCCTTTTGTAGATTCCCCTGCCATTCTCCTGCTTGTATCTCTGAACAGTAGGCATGCTTTTCATTTTAAAAATTACTCCTACTGTGAGCTCACTTAACGGGATTGAACATTCATGATTTTTCTCTTCAGTGGGTCTTTCTGCTTTTGATGAAAGAGTTCAGATGTGTTCTGGTCATTGCTGCTTCCCTCCAAAATGAACTCCATTTACCCTTTTTTTTCCCTGCCGCCTCCTTGTCTCATCGGTTTTGAAAAAAGCCAATGTTTCTGCAGGTTGTACATGCAGATAGTTTTTAATTCTCAGCCCCACCCAGGAGACCCACACACACACTGTTCATGGCAAATACCTGCTGGGCCTGTTAGCCAACAGCACTGAGACATCACATTGCAGGTCCTGTGCGGTAAAGAATATCCAGGCTTAGGACTATCATGGAGACACTGATGTCACAAGCTTTTGGGTTCCTCACCACAGCACCTGGGTGCTCGCTCCACAAGGGAGCTTGCTTCTGACAGCCCCTGTGGTGGCACTTCTGGCCAGGCGTGGCATTGTAGCCCCTCTGCCCAAATCTACTTTGATGCCCAAAAGAAAAGATCCAGCTTCTTAAGAAGCACTATCACTTCTCAGATGACAGCTTGTGCCCATTTTTTATTGTGCTGTATCAGGCAGTTACAGCTGCCAAACTTTCTGTTGTGTTTTCTGCCTGCTGGACTACCACTTAGTGCCACACTGGTGGTAACCATGGCCTGGAAAAGCACCTTAGCTGTCTGGGACTAATTTTTGTTCTGCTCTTTTGATCCTTCCTTCATGCACTGTGAAGTCCAGCACGTTCCTTAGTCAGTGCTCAGTTGTTCTTCCTCAGCCTAACACACAGGATGAAGTGCTTGATGCTGTCTCAAAAGAAATATTGGAGCCTTGGAGAAGAGATATTATCCTTTCACCCCAGCTTTTACTTATTCCATGACAACGCTATTTCCATCGGGGAATGGCAGTTTTCTTTAAAATGCATAAATGTGGGTTTCATTTCAGATCCCTCAAAGTCAGGAACATGCTCCTGGGAAAGCAATGGTCTCACAGTAAGTGCAGCGCACAGGGATCTCTGTGACTAGACAAGTTTCGTTCCTGGGTATTGAGAGCTCTAGACTGCAATGCCCAAGTCCTAAGTAGGAAATTAAAATTACAGTTGCAGTATGCTGAAGGGAATTCTTTAATTCTCTTAGATATCCTCCTACTGTGCATTTATCTGATTTACCAAAAACGAAAACAAACCAAAAAAAAAAAAAAAACCCTTTTCTAACAGTTAGGAAGGTGAAGTAAAATTAGAACTTGGGAAATGAAGGATAACAGAAAAAATCTCAAATAGTAGTTCCTTCTTTTCACTCTCATGGAGATGTGTTCTGTCATGATGAAGGCGAGGCATTGTTACTGCCCTTGTTTGCATGAACTCAGGTGGAATAGCGGGGGTAGAGCCCTCTTCCACAGCCATAGAGAGGCATGAGGTCAGGGCTTTCTGCCCATGCTTAGACAACACCTCTCCTAAATAATTTTCTTTATGGGAAGAGAGTTGACAGCTACATTATCAAGTACCTCACAGTACAGTGCAAAGAAATAAACTTGGAACTGTGAATTATATGTTACTTGTCACCTCCAGGCCGTGTATTCAGACAGTTCTTTAGCTTACGCATTGTTTTCTGAAAGGTCAAAATTAAAGTTGGATGTTTCCACCCCCTTAACAATAATATTAGAAATTCTGGTGTGATTTAAGGGCATCTAGCCCTGCTCTCTGCAGGCTTAGGGTGCAAAATTATAATATTTTGTCTTTTATAAGCCAATTACATAAAAAGTAATATTGGTGAAGTGGCACTATTTCTGAAACCCTCTACTAGAAGGGCTCAGGACCACAGACTCCACTATCAGGATTTTACATTACCCAGGAGGAAGAAACTACAAATGTAAAGGTATGAGTTGTATTGGGGACAAGATCAGAAGAAGAGAAGCCTCTACTCTTCATTGTATTCTCAGCTGCTGCCTTTAAACAGCACCCACGGTGAGGGATCGCTCCCTGGGGCTCCGTGGTGTGTGGGAGCAAGAACGACGTCTGAGGATACACACTTCAGAGAAACAGCAAGGAGGCCTTTGGGACCACAGATATAATGAGCTGAACTCACCTGTGCGACACTGGAACAACTTCCTTGGATCTCAACAGCTGGCACAAGGGCACAGGAAACGAAGAGCTGCACTTTGCATGTTAGCACTGAAATTTGTGGCTCCAAAAGGAACCTGTGAGAAGTGAGGATGACAAGGTATAAAGCTTATTTTGAAAAGAGAGGGATTTTTGAAATCTAGGCTAGAGGTTATGACAAATGAGAGTGATATCAAGATTCAATAGCTATAGAAAGATAAGAAAAGCTGAAGATGTGATAAAAGAAGAAATTTCTACAGTAGAAACCTGACTGCTAGCATAGCACCACATGAGGAAGCTAAGAATACTTTACTGCACAATTAAAGTTACAAAGGATAAGGGAAAAATAGCTTGGCGTTCTTCAAGTCAAAGCTAAAGATGGTGTACATGATCAGAAATTATACCATTCCTTCTTGGAAATAAGACTTAGTGGAGATTTTTAATAGGCCTGCTCTGGAACATTCTGCTAAAACTAGCACAGAAAAATCAGATTGTCCTGGTGTTTTTCAGAGGTGCTCTTGTCTTTTTACAGAAATCATTCCTTGTCCTTCCACAAATTGTTGTTGTCTGTCATTGGCCACCACCATTTAAAAAGCAGCGTGTTTCTCTTAAGTGCTTTTTGTTCGCAGAGCACCTTGAACCTAAAAGAAATGGAGGCCTTTGGAAAGCTAATGGAAGTTTAAGGAGCTCAACACCTGTGAAGAGAAGGCCCGGGTTTTCTAGTTTCTCTCCACTCCCTTTTAAGGTACCTTTAATAAATACATAATGTTGAATTGCTCACAGTAATGTACACACACAGGACCTTGGCTGAGCAAGGATTCTTGTCTTTTGTTTCTGATGTTTGTGACACAGCCCTTCGCTTTTGTTTCAGAAAGCTGAGGCAAGAGCAAGACTGTCTGTAACAACACAGTAAAGACAGGAGCGTGGAAAGCTGTACAACAGATCCAAAATAGGCAGTCACCTGATGACTGTTCCATTCCTGGATTTATGCTGAAATGTGAGGGAGACTGCCAACGCATTTGTTGAATGCATAAAATCTATGAGGCTGTCTGTCAGGTGGGAATCAGTCAGGAAGCCTGGAGCAAGGATACCCATAATTATGCCGTCAGAAAGCTTGCAATAAGCAGCAGAATATTTTATTTGCCGTCAATCCTACATAAAGTCTTTTACAACATCTGTGTCAGCAGATTCCAGGTCCCAAGAGGTGCCACATTTTGAAAGCAGCAGAGAACTCAGTAAGGGTTTGTGTTGTGTTTGCCAGGTACATACTGTGGTAAACCTCACTGGTTTAATGAAGTTATAGGTGGCAAAGGACATTGCAGTTTTGCCTGTGTTTAAGGCATTGTTTCTCAAGGTGAGTTGGACTTGCATGTTGATGATGGTCATTTAATTTTCATTGTTATAGTAAATAGGGATTATTCTCCAGCCCTGAGCCCTGAGAATAGAGCACAGCAGCGCTCTAATTTGTATGGCTACATTTCTTTGCAAACTGGGGGGCCACACCTGCAGTCAGGCAGGTCCTTAGCCTGTGCTAACCCTTGGGCTGTGTCTGAAACCTGGCGGGGATGCCAACTGACACAGGTCAAAACCATGTCAAGGACTTTGTAATGCAAATTCCAATATGGATAATCCCAAACCAACATGCAGACCCATGCCCTGGCCTGGTTCACTGCCATAGACAAAGCCATATAATAACAGTAGCTTAAAAATCTGAACTTTTCATTTTGGTGACTGTAAATATACATATCTCACCTCATCTCAAAGAAGTTGGAAAACAGCTCACCATTTGTATTCTGAGTACTCCTATCTCCTAATTTATTTCTCCTGCCTTGATAAACCACTCTGGGGTCAATAGTATCTCATTCAGCTAAATTGTGTCATAAAACCTCTCTTATGACAATTTGTAGTTACGATGTAATTATCTTAATATTGTCTCTGATGAGTCTCTTTCATAGATAGAGGTTTTGATTGACTGTATCTGTGCCTAAAAAGAAGAAAAACATGGCCATGCCTTGCTGAAGCTTTTTTCACTGACTGTTTCATATGGTGCCTGCTCTACTGCAGCTCTGTAAGTGGTATGTGAAGCAAAAGATTCTGCTTGTCAGCCTGCTTCACAGATCCACTCAAAATAAACACATCAGACATTGAGCTGAGCTAATGGCACACTTGCTTATGGTTGCTCATTTCTGTTTCGGGTTAATGTTGTGCCCCTGCATGTACCATCTGGAGAGGGGAAAAAGATTTAATCAAAAATAAAAAGAGCTGGTTTAGGCTTAAGTTTGTCTTTTGTACTATGAAGTGCAGGAAGGGAAAATGAAAGGGTGTCATTTGCTGTGACCATTGAATAGAATAAGAGCTGTGAATGCCAGCAGGTCTGCTTCTCACCCATGAATCCAGCGCTTCATTTGTTTGGGGGAAAAGCTCTGCACACCTTTCCGCTGAACCTCTGCAGTGCTTCTCAGCATAAACAACAGCTCATATTGCTGAGGAGGCTTATCAAGAAAGTTATGTCAGTAATGATGGGGATTTTCAGCTGGCATTCTCCGGGATTTGTGAAGCATTTGCTGCTGGTAAGTGTGCTGATAAGCTGCTCACTGATTAGAATATTCTATCTGCAGCACAATCAGGCTCCTGTTTCCCTGACGTGTCTCCTCTGTGTCTTAAAAATACCAGAAGCACATCAACAGCTTATCACAAGAAGCTATATGAATTCAGAACATGATTCTTTTGCAAGATCGTTCAGGTTAGGTGTCAGCACAGACTGAAAAAACAAGGCACTAGCAAAAGGTGAACATAACAAGCATATCTCATAATCTTTCGGTTGTTATAGCCCTCATTCTCTCATTCCTGCACTTTTTGAATATTTGTAACCTTCCCTGTCCTGGTGTCTGCTTTTGACTGCAGGCTCCTCGGGGCAAGTGTGCCTTTGTGTCAGTAATACACTCTTCCCACTAATGGCACTGCATAGGCAGTAATGAACGAGCCCATAACAAGCAGCTGCAAATCCAAATATCAGCAACAGTCTGCATGCTCTGCTCTGTATCGAGATGCTTAAAGCAGGATCACCTGATAGCTTATCTGAACAATCACACAGGGGACCTGTATGTTTAACAAGCCTAATGCAAATCCAACAGCAGTCGTGCAGGAGACTTTCCCATCCCCATGATGGCGTTCAATGACAGAAGAGCCATAAAGGATGGCAGTGATGACTCCCACATGGAAAGCTGACATGCCTAAAACAATCAGCCCTGTCTGGGTTCACTCAAACATTGTGGTGGACACTGCAGGCCCTTGAAAACTTCACCTCTCCTTCTCTTAGTAGACATGGAGAAGGCCAGGGAGAAATAGATGTGCACACCAACACACATTTGGCACTTTCCAATGCTGTTTACAGTTGCAAAGATAAAATGTCCCCAGTGTTGAAGCCCTCACCTCGAGAGCTAATAGCTGCTCTCTGTTAAGGTTTTCACTCCTTTTTTTTTTTCCTAAAAGCTCTTTAAACTGTTGGAATTTTGCTTCAGAATTGAAACCATCATAATGTCTTTGTAGTGTCTAGTGACTGAGCTTTCCTGTGTTGTCTTAACAGCAAATGTCTTCTCTGCATTTGCCATGTGTGTGTACAGAAAAACAGATTGACTCAGCCAGACAGCTCTGGTTTCATTTTTATCTGCTGTACTTTATCTGCTATATTTATATTTCAAATAATTTATGTAATTTTTGATATATCCAGATTCTCTGAAACCTGTAGGGTGAGAATTCATCTCTCTCTCTACCTCTGAGAGTACTGAAGTCCTAACTCAGATACATGGAACAGCCGTGGGTTATGTTGTAATTCAGATAACCTCAGATCAGTTAACTCTTTGTGTTTTCCTTCAAGCAGAGAGACCTTGGGCCAGTCCTGGGAGCAGTGAAGACCATGTCCCATGCCAAACCAGGAGGGATAGCCCCTATTTTGCAACAACCTGGAGTGAATTCTCTTCTCTTCCAAACCCTTGTGCAGAGCTCTGATGAGCAGACTGCCCTGCCTGCTGCCTCTAGCCAGGATATGAGGAACATGCAGAGGAACAGAAACCCTGATATGAGGGGCCCACAACCAGAGGAAGAAAGAACATCTTTCTTTCTCAGTATAAACTAAAATTTTTTAAGTATTTTTGTTACGGAAACTTCCCCAGTGCTGGCAGTCACACCCACACCACGTGAGCTAGGACTGAGACCCCTTCACAGCTCCAGTGACTGATGGGTGCCCCACTTGACTCCCTACACTCACCCCACTCACTCAGTCAGACCACGTTTCCTTACCACTTTGACCTCAGGTTTCCCAGAACAGAGTCTCAGACATCCAAATCCTTAAAATAATTTAGTCATGGTGCAACAATAGAAAAAACCTCGAGCTGATGCCTCTGAGGAGGGACCCTGAACAAAGGAACCGCAGGGTTTTCGTACCCTCAGTCTGTGTGAGTGAGTCTGGGGTGTTCCAGCTGAGTCCTCAGCTGCTGCTGTGTCTGAGTGTCCGGTCCTGCGGCCGGTGCCACACCTCCCTCCTGCCCTTTGTTGTGCAAAGGGTGGGCAGTTCACAGCCCCTTGCCTGGGGCTCCAGCCACCCAGACAGAGCTCAGTCTGCAGCTCAAACTGCAGCTGCACCCCGAGCTACCTGCACTAAATGTATTCTTCAGCATTTTTTTCTCTCAGACTGCTCAGGCCAAAATTTCCATGAATTGCAATACGAATTTTTTTTGTACAAAATATTCAGGGTCTGACCGATCTCTGTTTGCGTGTCCATTAGAGCACTTGTGGAGGAAAAACATTTAACACGGCATCCCAAACCCGCTTTTAAAATTTTGGTTCTGGTTTTGAAACACTTTTAAATAGTGTCACAGAGATAAAAACCTTTGAAGAAGTTTTTATTTCTCTGTGAAAAGTTTGTTTCATTTAGCTAAGCAGACCTTAGAGCTCCATGTATTTATTAGTGTATTTATTAACGGCAGGCACCTGTACCTGCGGGAGAGCTACAACAACAGTACCGATACACCCTGAAGCAATTTAGCACAGCCAAAGCAGGATGGGGGAGGACATGTCATCTCTGATTGATATGTAGACTTTTTTTGTGGGAATAAAACTAGGACACCTTGACTGCACAAGGAACTTTATGTACTCAGATTTGCTCCCTCTGATAAATATTTTCACCTACTCAGTGGCTATAAGAAGAGTTTGGGCTGTTCTCTATGTGCTTTTCTCATCTTGCCTGAGGTCTGGAAATATCTGCGGAACATCTGAGTGGGATTGACCTAGGTATAAATGGGGTTCCTAACCATCAAATCCTTTCTTCTTCCCTTTGTTTTAAGTTGTAAGATGAAGGTCACCTTTCCATTTATAAGTTACCCCTACATTTGAATGAAAAAAAAACTTTTATTTTCCAGAAAGCAGAGGGCTAAGTCCACACTAGTGCTGAAATGCTGCTTCCAAAATGCAGGTATTTGTAAGCCCTGTTCCTTTTACTCCAAGGCACCTTCAAGCCATGGATTTTACAGTTCAAACACCTTTTTCTTGTCAAGTATTTGACTGCCTCATCCAGAGAAGCCTCTCTCCCAGCCTCAGTGAGTGGCTCAACCCTGACTCAGACAGGGGCACAGTTGGGACACCCAGACTTGGAGCTGTGCTCCTCTGTGGGGCTCGCTGCAGAGAAGGTACCCCAGGGTGCTCTTTCTGCCACGCATTCAACTGAGTTGTTGCTATCACTCACCTGTACCAGAAGGGATTAACCCCTTGCTCGGCCTGACAGGCTCAAAGATACCCTAACCCTGGCAGTTTGGACTGGCCCCCAAGTGGGGTTTGGACTAACTCTGCTCTGGGCAAGTTGTGCTCTGTACAGAATAATCAAATACTTCTCGGAAATGGGAGAGGGAAAGGTGGAACTTGATGCTCTGCTCATGTGATTCAGCTCTTCTTTGAAAGCAGAAAATACGCACTGTGAGACCCCAGTTATCTGTGAAGTATTTAATAGTCAGTACCCAAGAAGAGCTTGGGAGCAAGGTACCCAGAGCTCTCTGCTATTCAGAAGCTGGAATGTGCTTTTCACAAGCAAGGGAGACTCAATAGCCTATCTCCAGAAAGGAAGAGCCTTCCCAAAAGCACGGAGCCTTCCTGAAGGATTCCAAGTGGCAAACATTCTCCAGACATGTGCACTATTCAGCGGTGTTAGCTGTTGCCTATCTTCATCTTCTCACAGTAGAGAGACACAGAGCCTCCTTGGACTCCACCTCGAGGCAGGCACATCTTTCCAGGTGCTGGACAGGGAGTCCTGCACAGACGTTGGGAATGCAGCAAGGTGACAGGAACAAGGCTGTGATCCCCAAGCACACGTTTTTGGCACCAGAAGCACTTCTTACAGTGCTTCTTACTTGAAAACCTGTCAATGTTATGTCCATTTTATAAACGCTGGATAACATTTTTATGTGTCATTTTTCCTGCCTGTATGAGGTGATTATTTCAAGACCCACATGACCATCAGTATAGATTAATATTCATGAAAATTGCATTCAACAAAGCAGTTACCTGAGCTCTGCAATCATTTTTAAAAGAATAAAGGGCTTTTAGCTTGAATCTTATGGAATCAAAGTTACTGATCTACAAAAATGCATACTATGTTTCAGAAAACATAATTGCAAGTGCAAAACTAGTTACAAAAAATTAGACCTGGGCTTGTTTTTCACAATGACCACATGAATTTAGCTCTTGTTTTGTGACTTGTTGGCAAACTGTATAAAAATTTTTTCACCTCGATGCAATTCGCTGCTAGAATCTATTTGTCATATAATTCAAGCATATATTCTTGATTTATAGTTTGTTCAGAGAAATTAATGGCAGCATTCAACATTCTTTGTTGAGGTGTATTGGTTAATATTGATTGATAGTGCGTATCAGATGATAGTTTTCTGTTGCCTGATTAGATGACATTCTTATAGAAAGAGTTTTCCAATGCCAGCTCTAATGCTTTTTAATCCCAAAATTACTTTTGATGACAATTCTCTTGCAATCATTCAAAATGTCACTTGTTTTTCACCTATCACTCTTGCTAGCTAAGATGTATCATAGAGTACTCAAACAGGGAAAGTTTTAAAAAAAAAAAAAATGAGCAAGTACACCTGAAACAAATTCTAATGATATATGATGCATTTTTCACCTCCAAAAACAACCCCAAACTTATTCACATCATTGTACACACTCATAAGTCACGACGTTTCTGAGTTTGGGATTTAACAAGTCTCCAAAAAATCCCCGTATGGGGAACAATTTCCTCTCCAAGAAAGGAGTATTTTTTACGGGAACTATTCCTGAGCATAAAGACGCCCAAACAAATCAGCGTCCCGCAGATTTCACCCCAGAGGCAGGGAGGAAGTAGAGTGTGAGGGTTCCCTGTATCTAAAACGCCCTATCCTACCCTACACTGGCAGGGTGAGGGAATTCTGCCTCTGCTCTGGATGCACCACGAACACGCGTGTTTGTGGCGCTTTAGCCCAGCTGAGAGGCCCGTGCGGGCCGGGGCAGTGCGGGGCGGGTGGATGGTGCAGTGAGGGCCGGGGCGGTGAAGGCGGCGCGGTGAGGGCCGGGGCGGTACGGTGCCGTGCGGGGTGGT